>JAPYYW010001409.1:0-29601 GCA_030522545.1 Cremastinae sp. A BG-2022a | reverse complement strand
CCAAGTATTTCAATTTTTCATACTTTTTAATACACTTTTTTATCCGGGACATTTTTTTGGACAATATCGTTGTGAAATATTTATTGAAGGAATTTTAGAGTCTTTTGACACTTCGTAATCGATAACAGGGGGCTAAAAATGTGTATAGCGATGTCAAAACGAGTGGAGAACGAGATTCGTCGTAGGGGAGCAGTAGGTGCGATATCATAACCAAATGGGCGTTGGATGATGTTCCCTTGGGTGATTGCGGGGACACAGTTTATCCATTGAGAACCCCATACATCGGCGGGGACATGACTCTTTTTTTCTCTCGCTCTCGGAGGGGGTAAATTTCGAGCGAGCAAACGCATCAGCGCCCCCGGAATGTATTCCGTCCGGATCTCGAAGTCAAAGAGACGACATTTTCGTCCCCGAGGTCGCACTTGCGCCCCTCTGATACTCGGAAAACGACGCATTACGCAGACCGTATTATACTGGTGATGATATACACCTATTTTTCTTTTTTTTCCCCCCTTTTTTCGGGGAGAAACGACGACGAGGACACCTAAGAGAGCTAATATCATTGCCCATGCATATTTATACCGCATTAAAAATCACCCTCCCTTAAAATGCATAGGCCATTGCATAGCCGAGCTTCGCGCACTTCGAATCTTTTCCTTCCCGCTCGTTCTGCTCCTCTTTTTTCATTCTCTCCTATCTCGCTCATTCCATAATTCCGCGCACTCAATTTCTTCGGCGTCCTCTTATTTTTCATTATTCACGAGAACAAACGCGGCCCGAATTTATTCGGGCACGAGGCTCAATTTTTTGAAGCAAGATCGATGAAAAAGTGCAGAAGGAAAAATCATGGTGAGAGCTCTCTCGTTCTTCTGTTTCCAGTGAAATATAAGGCAACGCGCGAGGGAACGTCCAGCAAACGCGGGCCCGAGATTTCCTCCGTCCGAGACTCGAATGCTATTTTTATTCGAGGCGGGTATATCTTTCTCTACCTGTCTGTGTTGGTTGATAAAATATATAGCCGTATAAATAAGGAGAAAAGAAAGCGCGCGGGAGAGAGAAGACGGAGAGCTCGCACTTGTTCGTCCCGGAGGACCGAACGAGACACAGAATCGGTAACCATCAGTCCGTCCGTCCCTTCGCCGTCCCTCGGGACACTTTGAAAGCAATGCTGCGTACCCGCCAGCCACCAGTCTCCCATCGCATATGTGCTGACTTATTCCCAACCTGTTCTCATCCCGAGCCGCCGGCGAACACGCGCTCTCCTCCCTCACGATTTTTCCCGGATGCATCCCTTTTTTCACGACCGCTCCCCCGACCCATCAGCAGCGATTCGCACAGATCAACCGAGACTCGGACTCATTTTATCCTCGAGACAAATGACCCGAGACCTTTTCCCAGATACTCGGCCCTTTCCATCCCCGTATATATATACAAATACATTTTTTCTCTCTCGCATTCACGAGACCCTCTTCGATGAGAGTTGCATTGAATGAAATACGAAAAAAATAAAATAAACGTAATCGCTGGTTCGATTTTTCTTTCGCTTATTTCTCGCGGTTCGAGATTTTCAAAGAGAAAGTCGCCCAACTCGCGATCGTTTATTTACGGCGGCTGGGATCGTATTCCATAAAATTGCGGACATTCGGCGAGAATAGCAGTTGGGGCTTCCGAATCGTCCGGAGTAATCGAAAGAACCCTTCAAGCCTAGGAAACGAGCAGTTATCTCGCGCAGTTAACTTAAATGCCTGTTAGCGGACATTAACTGCTTTTCGCGAGCGTTCCGGCTCGTATACAGCCCGCACACACGTATAAAAAATATTATATAATGTACCGGGAGTGTTGGGAGAGCTTGATATGAGAACGTGTCCATTGCACTTTTATATTGCGCTCGCGCACCTCCGCGCCGAGTGCAGTTTTAATCGGTCGCGTTAATTACGACAAGAATGAAAATCGGCTGCTCGCGATATCGAAACTTTTAGGCCCTCCTACCTCGAACTAACAAAGTTTGTTTATTTTCTCTCGCTAAAACGTACACACGGCGCGAGAAAGAAAAAAGACGAGGCAAAAAATGAAATGGCGTTAAAATCTCTCGTTCGTTGGACGACGAATTCTCGTACGAATAATCGAAATTATACAATGGTGAGAGAAAGCACGAAACGTTTAGGGAAACGACTCGTTATCGCCAATTGAACTCTTATAAACGCGTCCAGACGACAGTGTGAAAACGTCATCCTCTTTTAGCCAAGAATTAAACGGAGAAAGAATATTGTCAGCGAAAATATCGAGAAAATTATCAATAAAATTCTGCTCTCCTATAAATAAAACGAATGAGAAATATACACGATCGAAAATTTTTCTCTCGAATGCCCGAAGCGGAAACAAATAGCTCGATTAACCCAATTGTATCTCAAGAAATCGCGATATAAAATAATAATCAAATAACGAATATAGTCATTTTTTCCCCGCCGTATATTATTTTTTTTTCATCTGGATGAAGAAAAAATACGTATAGGAAGAAAAAAAAACTCGCGAAATCGTGCACTTCGATTTTTTCGGGATATTTATTTATATACGGCCAAATTGACGGGTCTCGCTTCGCGGGAGATGGAAAGAGCCAGAAACGCGATAAGCGAAAGAGAGAGAGAGAGAGAGAAAAAATATTGACAGATGCAGTGCGGAGGGGGCTGGCTGAGAAGAAAAGTGTCGAAACGGAAAAAACTCCGAGCGTGTCTATCGTCGAATGCTTTTAATTCGACACAACCCGATTTCCCATCGAGATGCGATGCGAGATGTTTCTCTCTCTCTCTCCCGGTCCGCGAATCGCGATGCTTTTTCGCTATATATACTTGTACATTTATTTTTCCGACCTCGATCCCGGACGCGACGGACGCTCTCGCGGCGTGTACATTTTAAAATAGTCTGCCGCCATTTTTATTGTCTGTACACGTATACGTGTGCGCCGCTCACGTTTCCACGTACATATTTATTTGGCCGAAACTGATTCAGGTATGCAGAGCGTAATTGATTTCGCCCCCGGAGTCGAATTCACCCCCGACTCCCTTCGACGCCGTTCCCGTCGTTCTTTCACCCGCCATTGGCTCGTTCCGAGCCCGTTTAATTTAATGCGCAGTCAGACGAAATCATCAACGAGGATCGTTCAAACTTTCATCGAGTGATTGTGCATTTTTTAAAATGCGATAAAAAAATCTCGCGAAAACACACGATTCCATCAATGAAACAAAGACGAGAATTTTCAAAGGGACATATAATTTTTTACTTCTGAATGTCTCATGCTTGACGCCCGTTTCATCCGCGAGAATGAAATGGAGTTCGTGTGCAAGAGATATACACGTTATAAGTGGAATTTTATGCCACATATCTTTATCTTCTATTTATTCTCCACTTTCGACGCTTCACTTCATTCCGAACGGTTCGAAGTTATTTCCAGATATACACTGAAATTATTCGGGAATGGTGAATGAGCTTTAATAAATAACGAGACGGTAAGAAAAAGTTAATAAGCTCGATAATGGGTATCTGACCGAACGAGGGAATAATTATTGGAATATGAAATTCATAGACAAGCGCGATAAAAGGCGATAATTGAGAGTCGCGATTCGTCCTATTATTTTAATTGACAAAAAAAAGAAGAAAGACAGAGAGAGAGAGAGAGAGACAAGCCGAGATCGACTTATTTTTCGATGGTAAAATCGTGTGACTTTTCTCAATGATATAAATGAGAAATGGAGTAAATTTCGAGCAAAGTATACAGGACCGAGATGAAATTTCGTATTTCCGTTTCTCGTATTAAGAAAAGAAGTCTTTATTTGGATGTGCAGAGAGCATCGAAGATTGAGGAAAAGACCGGCCATCGCCGAGACAAGAAATCCTTGATAGCGGCGACGCTCGATAGCGCCATAGCGGAGCGAGTGAGAAAGACAGCGAGAGAGACAGACAGGTTCAGCGCCGGCGCCCTTTAACTCGGATCCCGATTGGTGGTAACGAAACCTCGAGATACGAGACCGTTCTTCCCTGGATAATAACCGTTCCAACGTTCCCTTGGAAACGCTTCGTTCCCTCTGATATCTACCCCAGAACGTCGGTGGAAAGACCTCTTTCAATTAGACTGGAAACCCTCTCCGCCCATTCCTTCAACATGAATTTCCTCTTCTCCTTTCTTTCTCGCTTTCGCAACACACAAATCTTGAATCTCGCCTCCCTTCCTCTCTCTCTTTCTCTCTCCCTTCATTCTCGTCTTCGTGACCTCGTCGTTCTTTCGCTGATTTTTCGAACGCGAATTCGTTCGGGGAATCGCCTCGGATTCGGAAACGTCAGTGCGCGAGTCCCGATTGAAATAAAAGCGAGAAAACGCTTCCACGGAAGGCCTCTCTTGGACAAACAGCACTACTCGTGCTATGTGGTGCACGGGAGAAGCTCTTCGACGCTGGAGACGCGATAAATGAAACGTCAAAGATTGTAAACGCTTCTCGGAGATTTCGCTCGGTTTTGCTCCGGGACACGGAGTGCACGAATATTTGCGAGGTTCGTTAAACACGGAAATCTGGAACACTCCGTGTGTTCGGCCCTCTTCTTTTTTTTTTCTCCCTTTTATTTCGATCTTCGCGAAATGACTGCTTCTGGGCAAAAATGAGAAGCGAAGAATCAAGGAACTCGCCGCGTTTTCCACACACACGTGCGCGCGGAGCAGCCACGAGATGTTTTTTCTTCTTCTTCTTTTTCTTCTCTCTCTTCGACGCCTCGAGCTCCCGGTCTCACTCTATTCTGCTTGATATGCGGAGAGGCGCCTTTCCCGTGACTGACGCTTCCGAGTTTTGCGGATAAAAATTTCATGAATTTCTATTAAGCATGATTTTTTTCCTCCCACCACCGCCCGACGTCGAGAGCCTTCCCGAGACTTTTTTCTCTCTCCTCGCACGTTCCCCGAGGATTTTCTTCGTCTCCCACCGATTTTCCCTAATTTTCACAAAGAGAATCCTCGCGATTTTCCGAAGGAGGATTTAATCGGGGATACCGATTGAATGCGTATCCGCGGTTGAATATAAAATAGTCGAGAGATTTGCACCGTCGGGACGACAGATCGAGAATGAATTGCTGAAAACCGCGTGTTTTATTTATCCCGACGGTAGTTGTTCACGGATTTATGATTGCACGCGAACGCACTTGTCAATTTTCGGCGTACGACAATAACGAGTAAATACATTCGGTGCTTAACTTATGAATGACGGAAGTTGGCGAAATCCTCCCGGACGCCGTGCGAAAAAGCAGAAGCTTTCGTGCGAGCGACGATCCGCGAACGTTCGCTCTCCGTTGCGTCATTAAATATTTAACGGCTCGACGCTTTTTACGTTTTTATACCCTTTCCCCGTCTCTCTGTCCCTCGTTACGAATTTTATAACCTTTTTTCTCGACCCTCTCTCGGGTATTCCCCGCCCCCCAATTTTTTCCCTTTTTACTAATCGCTATCCGCGAAATACGACTGTCCGAACACATTATCGAATTTTCCACGGAACGATACCTTTTTTCTCTCTGACCGGAAATTTAAGGTTTCAGGACCCCCCCGTGTACGACGAAGTGAAACCCTTTTTTTTTCCTCGTTTCCGAATCGATATTTCATCGACTCCCTCCTGAGTATTTTTCCTTGCCCGGTTTTGTTCGATTTAATAAGTAAAAATCGGTGAAATAATTGACGAGGACGGGAGTAATTGAAGCCGGGGAATAACGGGAAGGAGTTTTCGTAAAATTCGCACCCGGCGAGCGACGAAATTTTCGCGAGCGCTCGCCCAAACTTTCCCGGACGACTTTTCGGGTGTGACGTCATGGGAGCGAAAACGAGGAATCTCGCCAAAATTCATAGTCCTCCGAGAGAGGGTGACGAGAAAGAGAAAGCGCCACCTGAGACTGCGTATATGTATACGTGTACGAGGGAAATACATAGATAGCGACGACAGCTACCGGTTACCCACGTTGAAAGCTTAGCAAACTCCAAGTTTGACTTTAATCCACACGAGAGCCACCGCGGTCTCGACGCAGACCTTGACAATTGATTCTCAGACAGTATTAGCTGCGTGAAACGCCAGAGAGTGCGAAACGCTTCCTCTTCCTTATTCACGAAAATTTATTTCAACAAAACCCCGATCTCAATACTTTTGGATATATTTTCTCACACGGAAAAACTTGAGAAAAAATTCAGTGCGAAAATTCGGTATTAATGAATAGTGAACATTTTTGGTATTTTGTTTCTAAGTTTATGAAAGAATTTCATGCCAAATTTGAAATCGTTTTACAGCATACTTCAAGAATTATCAAACTCCAGAGTTGCTGAGATTTAGCATTGCTTCGTATGGAAAATTCGTACGTTCTGAATATCAATTAAAAAATATATATTTTGTAGTAGTTTTAATTTTTAATAGACAGCAATTGCAAAATGTTTCTCTAGAATTTTTCTTATTTAATTGTTTAAATAATGAAAAGTTTTTAAATTAATTTCGAAAAAATATGCTCAAGTTTTTAATTGACAGTCAATGTAAAGCACAATAGTGATACAGAGTCTGAATTTAACGCACTGAACGTCAGGAATATATTTCTACTGACATTGTCTGATCAATCCATCCTTAAATAACCGAGGATAAAATAACCGTGAAAAAATAACCTCAGATAAAATAGCTGTATATGACACAAGAATAGCATCACAGTGTAACTTGAATGAATCGAGTGATAGAATATACAAAATGGACTTTAAGAATTTCAAAAACATCAAATATCAATAAAATTAAACAAAAATGTAAATATAATGAAAAGCAAATATTTAAATATTAATTTTTTCTTATAAATGTATGTTTTAAAAAATCGTGTAGAAATTTATTCATAAAAACAGTTGAAAAATAATTAAAGTAGAAAATTATATTTCTCATAATTTATTTCATAATAAAAATGATTATTTCACGACTATTTTGACACGGTTATTTTTGTCTTTAAATATTTTATTGTTACGAAATCATGAAATAAGTGTAATTATGAACTCACTTGAACTCTGCTTTCCGTGAGACCGATCCTCATCGCGATTTCTTCTCTAAGAAAAATGTCCGGATAATGCGTTTTTCCGAAACACCTTTCCAGCTCGTTGAGTTGTGCCGGGGTGAATCTCGTCCGGTGACGTTTCTGCTTGGCAGGTTTGTCGTCGCCTTGCCCGATGGACGAGGCGCTTCCTGAAATAAAAAGTTATACCTTTCGCTTGAATTGTCAAAATAATGAAAATCCGTTCTTGATATTTTAACGCGTGTATGAGTCGTGGCGTTTCATGGTTTGCATTTTATTGATCTCGTTTTTACGACTCCCGACCGACAAACTCTCTCGCCCTGAGCTTTCTACGGGAGCGCGGCCCTCCTGGAGAATCGGTCTCTCAATTTTCTCACTCGTTAATTCGTGATGAGACGAGAGCCCGATCCCATGTTGGGTACACGAACACGCGCACACGCTCCGAAGCGGTACGAAGACGCTCTTCGGAATCGATTTTTTTCTTACTTTAGTCTGACGTTGGCGCTCATCGGAGATATTTTCGCTCGAAAATCTCGGACGAGTTCGCTGAGAAAGCTTGTCATTTCCCGAAATTATCGACGCATGTCGTTTGGAAAATTATTTCCGCGACGGACAGTCTTTTTTTTCTTGGCTTGAATGAAAAAAGGAACAAGGTTTTTTCGGAAGCACGCGGATATTCGGCGTTTTTTTTAATCAGAGCACGATCCGGACGAATGTAGCGGGAATGGACGTACCTGCACCGGGCATCGTCATGATTAATTCCTGATGAAGCGTGAGCCCTCCACCGGCGGACAGGCCTCCACCCAAACTCGCCCCCAGGACACTGTCCAATTTCTCGTGGCGCTTTAGTTCCTGCGCGTGAACGTCCTTCGTTCCTGCGAACGTCAAAGGACAATAGCTTCAATTTTTTTAAAATTCCCTAAAAAAAAACTTCAGAATTCGCGACGGGGATCTCGAAACCCGAATATTGTCGTTCCGGACTCGGTCGAATTTGCGAAGAACGAGCGCTTCCCTCGACATTTTCCACGGAATATTTCGCCTTCCCGACGAGAAACGATCTTCGCTTATTTTTCTCTCCGACTTCTCTCTCGCTTTTTCTCTTTTTTTTCGTCGTCGTCTCGTATTTTCGTGCGACTTTGACGGTTCGCAGTCCCGATGCGTCCTCCCGACTGGGCAATCGGCCGGTCACGTGTGCTCGGCGATATGTGCTTTGGGAAATTCGTCGACGAGCAGAAGCCGCCGGCCGACGAGGCTCGCGCTCGTCCCCGTGTGCGTGTGTCCGTGTCTCTCCTTTTTCCTGTGCCCGCGTGTACGCGAACGCACGGGTCACTTAGCACGGAGGTGCGAGAATCGTCACTGGCCTCCGCGCTTCTAGACGAGCAAATACAAAGCGAGCGAGACGACCGCGCGGAACCTCTCACGATTACACGCGAGAGCCCGATCCTGCCGAGCAACCAAAAACGCGAAACCGACCCCGGAGCGCTGTCCGACTCGCCCGAATTTCATCAAAATTTTCGCATATTTTTTCCCAAGATTCGAATTCCCTCGTAAAATCAAATATTTTCCACAAAAATTTCAAAGTCTCGGGAAAAACTTTGAAAAATTGCGACAATAAACAAACGACGATCGATGAATTCATTTAATTATTGGGAAATTGATTAAATATTTTGATAATGAGACGTGCGTCTCGAACGATTTTGAGAAAATTTTCTTAGAAGGAAAATATATATGTTACGTGTTTTTAGTGTAGCACAAGTGAATGCGGTGCGTTCATTTTTTTTTATGTACGTATACATCGTACACTTTCGACGCAAGTACGTGTGACGTGCAGTGTTGCGCAAATAATTAGTTTAGTTAGCGTCAACGTTAGTCATTGCAGCGATTCAACTTTCACGTGTTCACATTTCTAATACATTTATAAATATCCAATCGTTTCGAGCGCAATGAGTGTTTGTTTGAATAAAATATTATCTGCCATTGGCCTGACGCAAATATTTGATGCCAATAAAATTTCACGCGGCGAGAGAGTACCGAAGGATGAAAAATAACAAAAATGTTTCATTATGGTTTCAAGAGTCTCGTTATACTCCCCTCCGACCACGTAATTAATTGAAAGAAAATCAATTGCGATTTGAGGGCTGGTCCAGATATCCATAATGGAATTGTTTGGGATAAAAGTTTAAATTAAATTATTTCTCGAGGGTTATCACGAGGAAAAAAAAAACTAATCGATGAAATTTCCGATCAAGGGGGATTATAATTTGCGAAATTGCGTCAGGACGTCCACTCGATTGACGAGATATTCATTTACGAGACTCGTCGCTCCGGACTTTGCTCAATGGACATACGTGGCCGGGCATGAATGAATATTTTCCTCTTTTTATTTTGTTTCTTTATAATCTTTTCTTTTTTTACGACTGGCCACGGTGTGTTTTTATTTTCACTGCTTTTATACACCGGCTCACCGCGATGTCTTTATTTCAGCTTTTATTGGCGTGGGTGCCGGACGAGCGAGTGGCGGAGGATAAAGTGAGTTTAGAAAGGGTTTACAAGCAGTGCCGAGAGCTCGGCGAGCTACGAAAATTCGGCGAATCCTCCTTTGATCTTCTCGCGCGTCTCGCTCGAGAGAAACTCAAACAATTCGAATAGCGACAAATCGTGTACAGACCTTTCTTTCGATTGTCACGGAACGCTTTCTCCGATCCGACGGCTCGGCGCAAAAAAAAATTTTATCGATCGGTATCCGAATAAAAATACGATCCGAAAACAAACTCGACGTTCTAAATCCTTTTCGCGTGGAAACGAGCTGCGAATCGATAATAAAATTAAATTAGAACCTGTTTTATACAAAAAAAAACGTTTTGCCTACTTTCGAGGCAGACCCCACGTGCTCTCCGCTAATTGCTAATTAATAAATCGACACTCGTGCGACGGAGCACGTGTTTCCTGAGATTTTAAAAAGGCTATCGAGAACTTTTTTTTCCCTTTTTTTAATGACAGACTGTCAAAAAGTTTGCCTGATGATCGGACGCTCAGGAATATTGAAAATTTTGAATTTTAATCATTTTCAAACGCTAGAAAGAGTTTCAAATATATTTTATTCGACAAATTGGGTTATGGAGGGAATAAATTTGTGTCTTACCCGTGATGCCATGTATGGAACCGCCGGCGGAAATATTGTTGAGCATCCCTCCCCAGGAGCAATACTCCTGCACGCCGCGCGCCAATCTGCGCTCAATTTTAACTCACTTTAGTCCCGAAAAAAACAACAGCTTAATTCCTTCCCGTTTTTTTTCGTCAACGGGTAAACCTCTCGGGAATAAGGGAATGCGACGCGAGAAATGTCAGAACGGTGAAACCTCCGCCAATTCGATGCGTCGTTCTATCCAAATCGCGAGTCCCTCACAATTGACAATTTTCAATAAAAATTCAAGTGGCGCGTGCGTTTTATTTATTGTACGAGTGTGAATAAAAACACGGGAAACTGGACGTTTCGAAGGACGCGAACCGACCGGACGGC
Organism: Cremastinae sp. A BG-2022a; assembly: GCA_030522545.1. Taxonomy (NCBI): domain Eukaryota; kingdom Metazoa; phylum Arthropoda; class Insecta; order Hymenoptera; family Ichneumonidae; species Cremastinae sp. A BG-2022a. The sequence continues at coordinate 19,025 of JAPYYW010001409.1, read as the reverse complement.
CCGTACCTTGGGAAGGCAAACAGCGAACTGCCCGGCTGCCATATCGAAACTCCCCACTTTTCTCGCTGCATCGACTCCAAAGCGTGCTGGCTTCGCTGCCACCTCTCTCTCTTCTTTCCCGCGAATCGACGAACGCCCACGAGCGAGAGAGACGCCAGCGAAATCGACCTCATTCACTCCCTCGCCTACGAAGCGACAGAGATAAATATATATATATATATATATATATATATATATATATATATATATATATACGGAGATAAGAGTTTGTATAGATATAGAGATAGAAAGAGAGAAAGAATGGGAAAGAAAACGAAAGGGAGAGAGAGAGTTTCTCGCGGAAAAGGAAATGGTCCTGGGATGGGTTTTCGGGTTGGGTCGCTCGCTCCTGGTAACATTGATGCCCTTGTCTCCCTGTCAAAAGGCCACATCGCAAGTGCATTAGCATCAACATCGACGTCGTTTTATCTCTCTCTGATTTTTATATCTCTCTCTCTCTATCTCTTTCTCCGGCTTGCAGAAACGAAAGAGAGAAATTTCTCCTTCTCTCTCCGTTCCCCACTCCGAGTCGGTCTGTGGGCGTGATATTAAATCGCTCCTGTGTATCCTTCTGGCTCGTTCCTGTCTCTCCTCTCTCGCTCTCTCCCTTTCCATTATTCGTTCACCCCGGCCGTTTGTCCTCCAGGAGCGAAAAGCCTCGCTTTTGTTACCCGCGAGACAAGTTTTTAACGCGAATAAAGATATCGAACCCCCTAAAAGTTGATCCTTCTCAAAACGTTAGCCCGCCTCTGCTGCACGAGTTTCGTTTTATTATACAACTTCTCTCACTCCGACTGAATCAGGGATTACTCCTTACAGTCGTATAAAAGAGACGCATTCCGGCAAATTTTATCCTCACTTTTATGTCACTCGATCAGAAAAACGACTCTGGATCTTCTTGATTTTTCTCCCAGTCGGGCATCGTCTCCGAGAATCTTCGATCCGCGAGTGATTTTTTTTTCGTTTCTCATCCCTTATAACGGAACAACGAGAATAAATCAGAGAGATGAACAGCGTCAGAGCAATGAAGAATCAAGAATAATATAATAAAATGAGCAAGAGAGTCCGAATGAACACTTGAAAATACGTAAGGAGAAAGATAGGAGGAGAGAGAAAAGAGAAGGAGAGAGTATAGGATGAGAGAAAGGAATAAGGTTCGCGGCATAAACCGGTTTTTCCTCGGGAGCTTGAGAAGTGAAAAGAGACTCGGCGCGGACGAGGTCTCGGCTTTAACGCAGTAGCATCCGCTTCTTCGAGGCCTCGACGGAACAAAAGGAACGGGGGAGGAGGGAAAATTGAGAGAGCGAGAGGGCGGAGGACGGCGACGGGGGAGAATGAAGAAAGAGCGAGGAGGAAAATCCTGGGCTCGGCTGGCGAAGAGCGTCGATGAAACATTCGCCGCGTGTTCGAGGCAACCGGGCTCCCACCCTCGGTCTGATCTCGTGCTCCCTCCCCGGCCGTTATCACTGTGGTTACGCCGATGGGCGTGTCCCTCCTCGCGGGATCCGACCAACGGGAATCGCGCTATCCCCGCTCGGAGATTCACCTTTTCCACGTAGACGCGGAGATTTATTGAAATTTTATTTTTATGGACGTCGAGAGCTCTATGTACGCGCTCCGTACCGCGCTTTGCCGGGCTGTGTGCTTTCGCCTCTGTGTGCGCCAACACGAACGGCACACGCGAATATGGACGTATATAAATCCTCTGATATCCACGATTCTTGCACTGCAGCCGAGCGAGGCGAGCGAAAGGAAAGATTGCTCTCTCTCTCTCTCCTTCCTTATTCATTTATTTTTCTCTCTCTCCCTCCCTCTCTCTCATTCTTTTCTTCTTTTTATCTCTCGTTCCACTCTCGCGAGTCTCTTCCTCCCCGTTCTCTTTTCCTCCCTCTGGCTCTTAGCTCCTTCTTCGTACGTACCCCGGGCAACCGGCGGACTTCCACCCTCGCTCTCTCTTTTTTTTATTCTCTCTTTCTCCTGCGAGCGCTCTCTCTCTCTCCTCGAACCGAGACCCCATCCACCTTGCGCTTCTTTTAATTCAATAGCTACCTTTTTTCTATGCGAATACGAGAAAGCGGCACCGGAGCGTCGAGAAAACTCCCGGAGATAGAATTCTCGCTTTTTACAGCGCGCGCTCTTCATACCTCCCCCTCTCCCGTCTTCTTCCATTTTTCTCTTTGGTTTTACGCTGATTCGACTTCCCGGATTTTTCATATATCGCGACGCAAAGGATTTGAATTTTATACAGTCGAGTGGACCTTCCAGCTATCGCGAGTTTAAAGTTAATTGTTCTCCTCGTGCTGATAGCCGGGAAAGGCTTTACCGAAAAAGAGAATTGTTTGTAAGCGCCCGATTCGCGAAATGGATTTTATTCCTTTCACGACGTTTCTTTTGTTCTCTCGGATACTCGGCGTACCGTCGAATATTAGTTTTCTGTTCATGATCGATTTTAAAAGGAGCAGAGACGGGCCGCGGGCTACGAACAGACGCAAGAGCCTCGCACGCTCACCGATTGCGAGAAACGCAGGAGAACATCCTCGACAAATTGACAGTTTGTCGAACGCAGTTCGTCCCGACCGAGAACTCCGCCCTCTAGCTGTCCTTTGCCGACAAAGAGAATCCGCCCTTTCGCTTCATTCGCGATAAAAAATACATGAGCGAGAATTCCCTTTCGATAAATTATCCTCGGTATTTCCAATCATGCGGGAAAAACAGAAATCTATTCATTCAACAAGAAGACAAACAACATTTTCGAAAAATAAATAAAATGCGCGTTTGAAGTATTTAAATTCGACATATGTAAAACAATGCTTCAAATCACTCCAATTAACCTTTTAGTTCTTTGAACATAGATAGATGAACATAAATTTATGAAACAGCACAAAATTTTTTGTATATATTACCCAAAACAGCTGGTATATATAAAATGTTATTCAGATTATCTTCGAAATTCATGGAGAGAATTTTATATGACAAATTACTATATTCAATAGTACTGTGGTAACAGTTTCGAAATTCTTAAGTATTTTAAATATAAAACATATAGCAACCTTGATTACTTTATAATTATAATTACTGTATATGTTTAGACGAAATATCCTCGAAATATTGGAAATACTAATTACTAAAAACATAGTAATTTTTCGTAAAAAATTCTTTCCATGTAGATATACTAGATATCTAATAATTTTTGTATTATATTCGATAATTGAACTTTCCTGTGTCTACTGAATTTTGAATTTGATTTCGAGAATCCATCTACATAAAACTAATATAAAAATATGATACAATAAGTAACTAATGAGTAAAGGAAATTCAAAAAAAATTATAATTTGACAGAAACAAATGAAAAAATGTGATAGAAAAAAGTAAACGCAAAAGTTGATTCAAGCTTGCGAATTCTCGTCTATTTTTCGCGGGACTGACAGAGATCTAAATAATTCCAATGAAAATATGATGGAGATCCGTAGCGATAGTTTGAGGTACATTCCAGAGGCGTGCGGACACGGGAGGCTGCGGAAGGGCGCTGGCAAACGAGCTTTCGGGGTGGCTCGCTTGCACGAGGGAGAAAAGGGGTGCGGGGGTGGCTCGCGAGGGTTATACGCGAGGAGGGTGGCACAGAGACGACACAGGTAGGAATGTTTCATATTACATACCTGAATCCGAGCCAGTCTCCCTTGCGCCGGTTCTTGCCTTGTGCCCGCCGTTCGTCATGGAGCCCCCTCGCGCCTCTCGAGCCTCCCGCACCCTTCAACCGGCAACATACGTAGCAACAACCCCCCTCGATGAACGCGATACAACTTCTCTCGCGCTCTCTTATTTTTTGCACACTTTTCTTTCCTTGTACCTGACAAGCGACGAAACTGAAAATCTGCCTCTGCATTTTTCATTGAAAACATTTTTATTAGCTTGAACCTTGAGAATTCATATGTACATGGTACAATAAATAAAAAAATGTATTTTGATGAGCGTTTAAAAAATTTGTGTTGCAAGGACCAAAGTATATTTTTTAAATCTTTGGTTATTCGTTTGAAATATAATAAAAATTCGAGAAACCTCGTCGACGCGACAATTTTTTTTCGTAAATAATAAGTAAATAAATAAGTTAAAATATTTATGAATATAAGAGCGTGGCTGAATGGCAGAAAGTCGGTTAAAACGTTGGGATAGGTCTCGCCGCCATCGAGGATTTAGTGCGTATTCTCTGGCTTCGTTAAGCCGTGAGCTTCATTCAATTTTCTTCAATTTGCTACAATTTGTGTGCTTACCCTTGTACAGGGAGCGGGATCGACGCTCCCGCCCGTACGCATATCGGAGTCAAGATTTTTTCAACGCGCGTTTCCTCCCAGTTAAGGCCAACAACATCCAGTTTATTAAAAATTGTAACGAAATTACGGACCATCGATAATAAGGAAAATAAAAACACTTCGAAATTCTATCTCGCGATGTTGCTCGAGAGCTGCGAATAATAAAAATATTCGGCAGATTGATGAAATTGGCAAAATTCCTCGGATCCACTCAGACGACTATATTTTTCTCTGTATTTTCATATTCCTCCGCGATCGACAGAATATGAAAATAGAATCAAGTTGAACGAAATAAAGGAAGAAGCGAAAAAAAAAACAAAATTGTTTCCAGATGAACGAACGCTCTCTGTTTCGTTATATGCGCAAGGTAGAAAATAATCAGGGGAATCGAAAAACAAAATAAGATGATGAATTATTGAGAGATCCATTATATACGAGAGTTCTGCAATAGAGTAACTTTGCGAATCGACCCTCAATACTTTACATAAATATATACTTAACAGAAGTATATTCAGCAAAAAAATATCGATAATTAAGAGAATATATTTCGTCTCGAAATTAAATTCATTTGTCGTCCATTCACGATTGCCCGTATGAGAGAATTTTATTTTCGAATCACGATATGGCAGGTGTCTTTTCGTTGGCGATTCTCCGCGAGGATTCGCGACCCGTTCTTCTGTCCTCGCGAGGAGGAGATACGTTCGAAATTTTCATTACGAGGGACGTCGGGACCTGATGCGCGAGCCATAGTTTCGCGATAATTAACCTTTGTTGTCGAACGCGATATGTATATATATGCAGAGCTCGATATATATTTATCCATATATACAGAGAACCGAAGCGGAACCGGCGTTGAAGGACCATTCAGCGAATTATTACATTCTATACCTCGGCTGGCCGCGTTTCATATTAGTCGATACTCTCCCGTGCGTGCCGCGTACTCTTCCGCGCGCCGAGCCAACGCTCACGTGTGCGCTTTCATTAGACGTTCCCCGTGCATCGAGCGTTTCAATTTAACGTGATGGAACTACCCTTAAGCCTCGTTTCCAGCTCTATAATATACGTTAACTCTCTCTCCCGTATATCCGGACTTTGGAGAGTAGAGCGACGAGAGGGAGCAGCCGGTGCGAGGGAGAAAGAGATCCGGGCTTCGGTGAAGGAGGACGAGACGAAAGATAGAGAGTTGCGCAACATCGAAACTCCAACCAAAACATCCCGTCGTGGTCCTCGCGCAACTTGTGCCAAGCTTCATATCTCTTTGCTACACGCTCTAGTCCACTGTAACTCCGTTTTGATGCTGCCGTTATACACAGTCCCCCCCCCTTCCCGTTCCACTCTCTTCATTTATAACGGCACTCGAGTTCCGGCCATATCTCACATTCCTCGCTTTTGCGTATCCCAGAACCAATCGCGAATGTACACCCTCCTCATCATCAGCCTTCGCATCCCATTGCCCATTAAACTCGCATTTATATTTATTCCGACAATTCAACGGGCGAGTAAAAACAATCGCTCTTCTCATACCGGAAAACAATTCGCGCGAATGGCCAAACATAATTTTTGGATTATACGGTCATTAATTATTTTGAAAAATTCAAGAATATTCGAGCGTTTTCAATTTGGGATTTTTTTACAATGATTTTCATATAGGACCAATTGAGACGAATAAAAATAATAAAAGTGGGAGTAACAAATTGTACATTCAATAAATATTCATCTCCGAAATTTAAATGAATTGATTTTTTTTTAATTTAAATATGAATAAACTTTATTTGAGTTCTTGGTTTTAGGTAGTTTTATTGTTTTATCGTTTACTTGTGATATTTTATTCAATATTTGCTTAAATAACCTTGTTTAATTTAATATGCATATGAATTTTTTTTATTTCAAGAGTTGAGATATTTATTAACAAAAATTTCCAAGCTATCATATCTAGACTTATAAATGGTTAATTTGTATTATTCTTTATACAATATGAAGGATAAAATTTATTTTTTTTTAATGTAAGGCTTTTTTTGATAATAAATTAATTTTATTAAGCACTTGAAAAAAAAAATGATTCGACTCGCCTCGGTCTGCCATATTATCAACAATAATGTTGAAAAAATGGTCTTTATTGCGTCTCTGAAAAATGTCGACTGTTAAAAAATGAGAGAAAAGAAAACGTTATACAGCCTGCACTCACGGGAAAATTGTTTCTTCGGGGAAAAATTGTCGGCGCCGGAGATTCTCGCGTAGGTCCAAACTTTAATTAGTTTTCGGAACGTGTGTCCGCTCTGCGTTTCGAAAAAAAGTCGACGTAGCTCGGAGGGAAGATGAAATTTTGTGGGTAACGCGCGTAACGCGGCTGCAAGTTCATCCCAAGAGTTGCATGGGACACAATCTTGGCCTGAAGTTTTTCAATTTTCTCCGGGATTCTCCGTGCTGACACTCGAGACGGCAGCGGGCGAGGAGTCCGCGACGAAAAGAAAAAGCGAAGATAACGTGTATGCCGGCACTCGGAGAAAGTGGACGACGCGTAAACCGGAAAAAAGTTATTCCGAGAAAATAATTTTCGTTCTCTCCGCGTTCAAACACGACGACAAAATTTTTCGAAAAAGCACGCACAGTTGTCGAATTTTTCGACTCGGAAATATAAGTTGAGCCAAGAATCTCCGTTCTGCCGTGATTTTTTGCGAAAAAGACAGAAACGTTCCTCGCGCTTGATTTCCGATGGTTCGCTCGGCCGGCGCTAACGAGAATGGATTAGGGTTCGAGTTCTGCAGTTCACGAGATTTTCTCTTACCTCGCACCTACGGATTCGCGATAGCGAATGGCGATCCCGAAATTTATTACAGAGAGATATCTCCGGTAATTCGGAACCTTTATTTTCTTAAACACGACTCTATACAGGGCCGACATAACGAGATAACTTTTTGCTCCGTCTCGGGGAAGCCTCCTCGGAGTAAACGGCGGAGTGTCCGAAAGGGAAAATTCTCGCGAGTTCTCGGAGCAATTTCGAAATTTGAGCCACGTACGATTTTAAAATAAGTGTCAAGTGGATTTGGAGTGTTTGTCGAAAACGCGAGCGGCGTGCGGAGAACGTGCGAGAAGCCGGGGTGAATAAGCGAGAAAAAATAAAAATCGGATCGGGACGAGGATCGAGACTCTCTCTCTCTCTCTCTTCGCACTCTGCAACCGTCTCCCGGCTCTCTTGGACAAAATTCACCGTCTCGAAGGCTAAAAGAGAGTCTTCCTGCACCTCTTGATCCCTCAGGATGAGTAGCCGGACTTAGCGCTAAAACGTGGCGAGATTTACGCCGAAACTTGAGTCCAAACTAGAGATTTATCACCGCTCTACGGATATAACGTTCCCGGTATCCGCACTTCTTCTTCCTCCTCCTCCTTCTTCTCTTTTCTCGCTGCTTCGCCGAGCATCGTGCACTCTCTTCTCCCGCATATATATCACCCGAGAGCCACGTTTACGCTTTCGAAATAAGGTCAAAAACAACAAAAAAAACGCACCGATTATCCCGATTCGTGTTATTACGCGCGTAAATATACGATTTTTAAGATCGATCCTGCAGTTTTTTTTTATCCTTTCGTACACCGTATATTGTAGATTTTCCCAGGATCTTTGCGTGTCGCGCGTAATGGCCTAAATATAGAGTAAAAACGTTTGATAGTCTGCGAAGCTCGCATCGTTATCCCCGGTGCGTATTCTCGGCCCGAGAAAAATAAGCTCCCGTGTGTTTGGCCTCGGAATAACGTCCGAGTCATCGTGTATGAAATGGGGGATGAAATTTTCCGTCTCATTCGCTCCCGTGCTCCGGGGACTACTTCGTGTTGGCAAACAATGCCGGACGCACCCTGCTAACCAAACTGGGAAAAGTCGTGTCTTCATCGGCGAAACACACACACTTCTCGACCATAATTTATAGTTTTCAACCTCCGGATTCACGCGTGCACGTTCCCGGGTCATCCTACTTAATTGCCGGCTCGATCTCTCACTTTTTTCTGTTCTCCGCTCACCGCACGAGTCGATTTTGACAGCAGGCAGTAAAGTTAACGGCACTTTCAATCTTTGGATTTGGAAGCTTGTAAAAAAACTAACCTGTGCGGCCTCTGGAAAAAGGCAAAAACTTATTTTTGTCCCAGTCCAAACGATAAACAATATATTCCGTTACTGTCAATTTTGCAACGAGAATATATATGTGATCCAAAAATTTTGCAAGCTAATTATTTAAACGATTATTTTATATAAAATTTACATTAAAATTGTATATAAAATTATATTTAAAGTATTTTATATTTAAAAAGAATGTTTTTTTTTTCTACGACGATTGACTTTTGTTCCCGAGGACTCTCGTCAAAGCTCGCGCAGACAATGCAATCGAGTATAAAAGTAGAGACTCGGGCTGGGTTGGATTAGCGATCCCCTAAACGTATATAGAGGGAAAAATGTAATATAAAAGGCTTACCACGGCCTAAGCCGTTAATATGTTGGATGCGGTGTTACGGGAAGAGAGCGAGAGAGAAAAGGGGATGAAGCGAGATGCGTTCGTAAACTACATGTATACATTACCAAAGCCATGCAAACATATGTCCTTCGTAATCGCACACGACGAATCTACGACCCGCCTTCGCCTCCCCCCTCCCCTTTCTTACACTTTTCCACCCCAGTGGCCGCTACACGAAAACTTTTCTCGCGTGATTTGATTTGTACTTTTTGCGAATTGTCACTTCCTAGCCAATTATTTCGGTCTTAAAAAAAATAATAGCATATGTGTTTTCATAATATTTGTTTTTGTCAAAAGTTTTCTAGCTCACAATATCTATTTTTATACTAATTTCAAAAATTTATTTTTTATATAAGCTGAATTTTTGAAACTGGATGATTAAAATTATTTTTTTCAATTCGAAGTATTTAAAATTTACTTTTTCATAATTTTATTATTTCGTATATCAATTTGACGGTCAATTGGAAATTTATTGAGCATATTTTATAATCAATTGAAACATTGTCCATTGTTTAAGCAATTAAGTACGAATAGTTGTAAAAAATTTTTGAAATCCTGTGTATAAAAAGGAAAAAGTGAAAGAATTTTTCATAAAAAGTAATGCTAAATCTCAGCAACTTTGGAATCTGATAACTCTTGATCCATTCAGTAAAACAATTTCAAATTAAGCACTACATTTTTTTCATTCACTTAATTATCGTTAGAAACAAATGTATCGAAAATTTATCCAATTGTCCTATTTGAAAAAATACTACTCGTACATTCCTGTAAATAAAATGTATTCATTTGAATGTACCAGCAGATGATTTTTTTTTTACATACGTTCTTTGTAATCTCGTCTCGTGTAATATCGCCCCGTCGCTTTCAATTCAGTTTCAACAATCGTTCAAGAGTTTTAGAAGAGAAAAAAGGGGCGGACCTGGCGGTAAATCGAACAGAAAGATGTCACGCGCTGTTGATACGCGAATGAGACTCGAAATGTGCGTAACCCGGTCACAGGAACCTTTTCGGTACAATAAGCACTCGGACTCGAATGCCTTTTTTCCTCGTCGTCCATGGACGAGCGTTTTGCCGGGCTTTCCTCGGGTTTACGGGAATTACCGGAGGGAGCGATGTCGACTGTCGTTCCAGACTTCCAAATGGTTTGCGCGCACGTGCCGGCGTGTGCTGACGAAAACTAATTGAGATATGAAATTTACTTGTCGCGTTGAAGCTTGTCAGCGCGATACGCCGGGCGTGTGAGACGCAAACGCGAGACGGAGTACGTGGAACGAAGATACGCGAAAATTGAAAATCCTCTCCCGCGAATATTCGTAAAATAATTGATTCCGCGTTAGAGCCAGAAATCAGCTCTGGAAAAATGATTTTCGCACTTTTCGGAACCGCGATGATTCGCGTGGGAAAGCGATAGAGTTTTGATGAAAAAAAAAGTAAGATCCGCGAGGAAAGAGAGGAGAATTTGCCCGTTACGAAATAGGAAGTGATCCGGCAGTGTGCAGTTAATTTAGAAGCCATTTCCTCTGTAAATAGCCAATAAAAGTACGGCCAGTGTTGTTCAGCATACCTAAAGAGAGAAAGAGACCGAAAGAGAGGACGAAACGACACTTCCGGGAGGAAAAGAGAGAGAGAGAGATGAATTTCAAGGGGTTTAACTCGCGAAAAGCTTGTACGCGTTTTCCGTTTATACACACCGGTAAAAGCGAGAGAGAGGAAGAGAGTGAGGGACAGAACTGCCGGGTGCAATATTATAAAATTTAATGTCTTGGTTTATGACACGGCCTCGGGGCTATATGCGCCTCCGCAACAAAAAAAAAATACGTAAGGGACGAAACCTATTTTCCCAGCGAAAAAAAAGCTAACGGCGAATCATTTTGCGCTATATCGTGAAATTCGGATCCCGATACGATTATTTTTTACACAATTTATTCTTTTTCTGCTTTTGTTTATTTCAGAGATATAAAATGCATAAAAAATTCGTTACAGTCGACTTTTAGATATCTGCTTCAGGATTTTTCGATATTCGTGTTCTTTATTTATTGTTTCAGGGAGCACAGATTTTCCCGTTGTTTTGTTTCCATTTCGCAGAGTCTTTAATTCATTTAGTTCTCGTCGTGCACGCAGGGGAGAACGTGACACGACGAACCATTTTAAAAACTTACTAAAACTTTCTCTTTTCCATCTTCAAATTTTCACAAGTTTTATATATTCGTCATGAAAGTTTTAAAACAATACGAGGACGGGCTATCTAGAGAAATTTGTGAAGACAAAGCTTCTTCCATTAAAATATCAATAATCGATCAATTATTCGATACAACTGGAATTAAAGTATCTCGAATCATCAATGAAAATATTTTTAACCACTTTTTGAGTTGGTGCTTTTCGAATCTCGAAATAAAATGAATTCCTGAAATGATAAAAACAGTAATTCTAGTGAAATTTTTCACGAATAAAACGCATAAGCCAGATACCAAAAATATTTCCCTCATCTCCTGCAAAAGCATAAATTGAAAAAAAAAACAGAGAAAGTCCGAGCGATCGATACTCAATCTTTTATAGAAAAGTCATTCGACCTCTTTTCGTACTTCAGCAAAAATCGCTTCTCTCCGCTCTCCTAAATGCAACAGTGGACCAGAGGTGGAAAGAGAACCCGGTGTACTTTTGTAAATATTTTTAGCGCAAAATAGAGAGAGAGAGGCGAGAGAGGGATGCGAAAGAAAAAGGAGTGGAAAGTTCCGTGGACTCGAAGTGGGTGAACCTTGGAAGCGGAGTCCTTTTGTTTCTCACTTCTCGGCGTATAAACACGGGGGAGGATGCGGGGTGTGGGACGAGGGAGAGCAAAAGGTATCCAGAGTGGAGGACGAGAGGGAGAGAGCAAGAGAGAGGGAGAGAGAGGGTGTTAGTTATCGCAGAGAGAGGTGGCGACGTCACCGTGGAAATCAAGAGTAATGCCAACATGAAACTGCACTACCCCTACGTTTCCACCCACACGAGTGAGCACGGAAACACAGGAGCGCCCGCTCCCGTCGCTCTCGGCCGTGGCGCCCGGACACACAGGACCGCGGATAAAGTCGCGCGCGAACACGTATAAGAAAGGAATAGGCGGCGAACTAGGAACGTCCCACGATCGAAAAGTTCTGGATCACACTTCGAAACCACCTCGGCCGTTCCTCACGAACGTCTGAACGACGTTATAACGCCGATTCTCTCTATCTATCAAAATGGACACGAAAATATCCGTAGCTTCGATTTTTTACAGCAGCGATACATCGACGAGCTTTCTCGTCACTCTTACAACGTTTTTTGTGATAAAAATTGGCAAATTTCTAAAAAAAAAATTACTCAAAAATTACTGTCTGGGAGTTTGTAGCGGTTTGTCAAAAATTGATGATAAAATTGTATCGGGGAATTAGCTTCGGATTTTTATAACAGCGGTACATCGACGAGCTTTCTCGTCACTCCTTCAACGTTTTTTGTGATAAAAATTGGCAAATTTCTAAAAAAAAAAATCACTTAAAAATTACTGTCTGGGAGTTTGTAGCGGTTTGTCAAAAATTGATGATAAAATCGTATCGAGGAATTAGCGAAAATTTTTTGGGCAAGCCTCGCTTATCGATTTTTTTCCGTGCGCAGATATATTCTTGAAAATCGAGATGGAAAGTGGGATTATTGCTACCTCTTCTTTCTTATTTTTTTTCGGGAGAGAGCGAGAGGGGAGGGAAAATGTGGCCATTCGTATGATCGGCCATATTCGTGCACGAGGAAGCAACTCCCCGGGAGGAACCCTTGAAACGTCTTTTAATATACACTACATCTTCGGTGTTGTATAGCCGAGGGATTTAGGCCTCGTCCTGTCTTTCCCCCGCAACTATATCCTCACCGAATCACGAGAAGAAAATATAACGTTATCATCAATAGAATGACGATAAAAATAAATTTGTCATAATGTGTCTAATAAAATAGACAGAAAAATTGTCACAAAAAGTTTCTTCGTACCACACGTTTATGTTCGCTTTTTTTTTCATTGCAAAAATTAGACCAATTTCGATTTTTTAATTCCTTTTTTTTGTCGAATGTTTCATTTGAAGAATGAATTTCGATAAATGCGAAACATAGTTTTTAAGAGACTGGATAAAATATGGTCTTAACAAGCGTTAAATGTACAGATCTTGTCTGTTTAAGTCGTTGCTGATTAAATTAATATCGGGCTAAATAATTGGTAGTTAAGGTCTTAAGTAAGAGAGAGAGCAAGAGTGAGGAGGTCTCTTGTTAGCTTCAGCAACTCAGATAATCCCGTTTAAAAGTTCGCAGCGAAAGCGCTTGCGTTCGTCTTTACTTGAGAAATGAGTACACTGCACACTTAATAAAAGTGTGAAAAATATTTATTAAAAATTATTGTATAAACGTAAATCTTTCAAATTTCCTCAAATATTTTATTTATTTCTTTTTTTCACTAGAAAACAAAACCCAGAAAAAAAATAAATATTCCTAGAGTAAGACATTGGGATCGACTTCACGAAATATAATACTAAAATTCAATAGAGCGATTTCTCGTGATTATTCTTCTCTTCTAGCGTTATACTGTGATCCTAGAATCGTCCAGGATGAAGGAATTTTTCTGACCGACGATCAGTGACGTTGATCCTGTCATTCAGATATTTACACGTGGAATTTCTCATTTTCCCGTCGAGGTCGCTTCGGTTCGATCCAGCCGTTTTCGCAATTCCTTCCGATTTTCCATTTTTCGCTAAGGGTGTTTACTGCGGATCCTCCCTACTTTGTACTTAAACCCGATCGATAATATATCATCCGTCGGCAACTGTTTGCCTGCCGTAAAAACAGGACGCGGAGCGGGAATCTTTTTTCCAGCAATCGATAAATATCGATGTAAATTCGTCTCGTCGAGAATATCGAGCTCTACGAGATCATCGCCCTTCCTTACGTATTACAATTGGTTAACAAATTTTCATCCAGTTCTTCGATTATCAAGAGAGCTAATCGACCCAAAGCCTGAAAAAACATTAATTTATGACCAACGATTTTTAAAAATCCTTAAAAAAATAATAATCAAAAAATAGAATTCAATATTGCCGTCAAATTATAAATAGATAACTATTTTTTTGAATATTGAGTGAGAGCCAACATTTTTAATTTGAATAACATTTTGTGCATTTATTAGTTTGTTTTTATATTTCTTTTTGGTGATGATATGTTTGAATAAAAATTTTTTTAAAGATTAAATTTTATGTACTTACGAGATCCATTTCTTCAAACGTAGCTTTGGCGAAGCTCGCCCTGATGGCGTTGCAGGGTTTGGAAGGATCGGCCATGAAGGCTGCGCCAGGGGCGACGAGCACGCCGTTCGTAACTCCACGCTGCATTACCATTTTCCAAGTGTCCTGCACCCCGAGAACTTTGATCCAGAGGAAAAAGCCAGCACTCGGTACGGCAATGTCAACGAGACCTGACGAGAAAATTTACGATAATTATCACTGAAAAAAATAATTTTTTTTTAAATGTAAAAAATAGTACCTTTCAAATGTTTTTCCGCAATTTTCACAATGGCGTCCCGACGTTGCTTGTAGAACGTTCTGATTGATCGGAAGTGATTCATGAATCCTTTGTATCCCCAGGTTTTGAAAAGTTTATAGAGAATCACCTGAAAAAAAAGGATTTTGAGCCTTCTAGAAGATTTCTGGACTGAAGTTTATTCTGATTAGCCAATTTTTTCGACGTCTTGTCTGGTCTTGCAAATACATATGTTTTCACTATATTCTTGAACGTGACTAATCTTGGATAACACGAGGAAAAAACAGCACGTTGAACTCTGGGTGCCCTCGAGAAAAGTGATAATTTGTTAACACGCGACACGATCGGAGTTTCTCGGGTCAACTTTCACGGCTCCGCTGCATCCCGAATTCATCAACAAAATAGATCAACATTTATGCTTGTGTGTCGAGGAGAACTTGCCAGTGTCTCGTGCCAAGTTCAATGGCAGCAAATTCAAAACTCGCAGACTCGATCGTATTCATTTTTCGCGATGCCAAGTATAAAAACATTTTTTTTATTCAATTAAGAAATATTTTTAACTGTATTGCAGCATTTTCTACTTAATTATTGTACAATTGTTATGTCAGGGGATGACAATAAAATTGAAAAAAGTTTTTTTTCTCGTTGAATAATTAATTTTTGGGCTTTTTAATCGCGAATTTCATGTAAAATAATTTTTTTCCTGTCCACATAATGATTTTATTGAGAGTGACTTGTACAGAAACTCTCAAGCCGAATTAGAAATTCGCACTTTAAAAATATTCATTAATACTTATCAAATTTCACTTATATTGGCTTAAATTTAAATTAATTTAAATTAATATAATAATTTAACATGAAATTCTACAAATTCTTACCTGAGAGAGGGTAGGCGCGTGCAAGTGACTGCTCTGCATGTGCAACTCGATGCTCGCCACCAAGGGTGCAGCTGCGGTAATAAATCCAATTCTGAGACCGCTGCTGACAATTTTTGACATAGAGTCCAATCGGATGACCCGACCTTCAGTGTCGAGGGACAGAAATGATTTCGGTTGTTCCTGAAGAATGATTATTAAATACGATTACATAACGATTAGTAAATATAAACAGCTTCAGCAGTTAATTTATTTACATTTAATATGTTATTATTTATGTTTGAATCAAATACGTTATTTTATAAATATTGATAGCAAGATTGGAAATACAAATATACATATTTGTATAGATAAAATTACGTTATATAAATGTATACTGAAACTTACTTCGGTAAAATACATGAAGTGATAGGGATCGTCATCGAGGATGAGAAAATTGTACTCGCACGCGATCGCGTAGATTTCTTTCCTCCGTTCGAGAGGGAAAACGACTCCGGTGGGATTGGCGCCCGTCGGATTAACGTACATGAGCTTTGGCATTTTTTTCCCTTCCATTTCTCGATTCTGGAGTATTTCCCGGAGAATTTCAGGATCGACGCCAAGGTCGTCCTGGGGAACGGGAATGAGTTCCGCCTGGTGGGGCGAAATCTTCCGAAGGGAGGAAAAAAGTAAGTAGACGTTGATTTTATTTCGCTTTGAGGATTGGAAAATTATTTCTGCACTTACGACGACCGCTGCGCCGGGGTAATAAGGATCCTGGACGAGAATGGGATCGCCAGGGCCGATAATCGCCTCGAGAGCTTTGCTCAGGCCATCCTGGCCGCCGGAAACGATCACGACGTCCCGTGTCTCCCACATCGGTGGAGCGTGGGCTCGCTTCTGAAATTCCCTGATCGCCTGGAGAAGAGGCGGGTAGCCTTGGCTCGGGATGTATTGCAGCGCCGCGGCCAATTCTTCGCCCTTCAGAACGCAGCTTTTCCCGTCGATCAATTTCAACGTTATCTCCGTAAAGGGAAACGTCTCCTCGTTCGGCATTCCCTCCGCGAGCGAAATAATGCTCTGGGACGCCGAGTACGCGATCTTAGCTGTTTCAAAAACAACGATCGTGCAATTTCCTTTCCTTTGAGCTCAAATTTATTTATTTTTTTTTAATTTTTTTTTATTTTGCATAAACATTATTTTAATTTCTTCTTACTTAGCTCTCTCGTCGCCGCGGATCTTCTGCGCATCGATGTTTCCGTTCTGAACTGACTGTAATCCATCTTGGCGCGATTTCACGATTTTTTTAACGTCAAAAAAAAAGAGAAAGATGTTTTTTGGAGTTACAAATTGGCGGTGGTAGTTCCCAAAACTGCAGTTTGAGATTTACGAGTGCACTTTTTTTCAAGACGTAATCACTAGTGAGATTTTAGTTCCCGAAGGATTATCTGAAGACTTTCGATAAAGCTTTCGAGTGCTCGATCCACTTGGGAAGTCGCTTTCTTACTGATAGCCCGCGTTCGAGCTTCTCCGCTTTTATAGCACTAACCAGAGCTTGTTCATTCCAGCGTGCAGGTTGCGTCAGACGAAACATCAATGTTATTCGAGAGAAACGAAAATGTGTACGTGTGTCTCGACGGTGTATGAGTTGGCCTGGGTTAAGACCCAATAATTGCCAAAGTAATATATCGCTTTTTTTCTCTCTCCCTCTCCTCATCTCTCTTTCGTCACGCTTTTCTGCTAAGCAGCCAGCAATTTTTATCGGTCTGATACCTCATTCTTAAATTTTCAACCAAAAACTGTCGTTTTTTCTCATCTGCTTTTTGCATTCCAAATACGATTTCATTGATTGTAATTTTTAGTTATTTCAATCGAAATTTAATTGAAATGAATAAACGTCAATTGAACCTGATAAAATGAATGATTCAAGTAACTAAATTACGACCAACGAAATATATATTTGATAAATTTATCAACCTTTTTTTTCTCAATGTCAAAAACTTATCAAACTGATCCACCGATCGATCGATGTTTCTAAACATTTTTAAGACAATTATCTCACTAAGGAAATAATAAAAATCTCACAAACTTAAAAAAAATGGAATTTTGTTTGGATCTGAATTCATTTATTGAAAAAGTTCATTTTTTGTCGATTCTTCAACATTTCTTCCGTCAATAATAAATTATCAGAGTCTTTCTGCGAATAATTTTTAAAGTCCGCATGTGCTGGACAAATATTTTGTCAGGCAATTTTTTATTCAATAAATATTCCTCGAATGTCCATTCGTGAAGAATTGCTGCCGGAGAATCGTTATTATGACAAATTTTTCAAATGCTTATAAATTTATTATTTTCATAGCGAACAAAAATAATAAGAAAATTTTTATATTTTTCAGAAATAACTGTACTAGAATAATTTTTTATTGATTTGTTATGGAGAGAGTAATAAAAACAATTGTAAATAATGTAAATATTGAAAATTTTGTCATTTTTCAAGAAATAATAAATGTCTTCGGAATCGTTTGCAAGTTCCGTTGGTCGTCACCTGCGCGTCGAATTTGAAACGCATTTTAGGTATCTCTGAACGAATCGAAATACCGATAAGGGCGAGTGACGTGAATAAATGTTCCTGAACCACTTCAAAAGTTGTTTCCATAACAAAATATTTTTGTATAGATACTATTTGTATGAATTTATCGATCGACTCTTCAAATCAATTTTTCGTCGTACACATTTCGATAAATTTTTTTATCTCCTGTATAGAAATGACGCAAAGCATCTCCAGCGCCACGCGCTCGCTTATTTCCTGATCAGTAAATATTTCTAAACTCCAAACAAACAGATCGAGATTAATATGGGAGTGCAAAGTGAGAGAACTTTTTCATCATTCTGTCTCTAATCAAAATGCATTTACATTTGAACTCGTCTGACTTTTTCCTGTACGAAAAGCGATTATTCCGGCGTGTGTGAAACACGATCGAACGATCAACACAAGCGTCGCGTGTACAGGCAAACGGGTAATTACAGCAACTTTATAAATGGTTCGAAAGTCGGGGAGATCACAGTTTAGACACTTTTTTCGAGATGATGTAACGCGATACGAGATTACTTCTTCTCAGCTTTCGTAGATCGGCAGAGACGATGATGAAACTTATTTTGAGATTATTTAATTTTGATAGACCCGGGTCTCTCTTTAAACTCTCGTTTTTTTTTTCATTTGCATCACCGCCGCCTGTTCGATACCGAAAATTGTGAACGTGTGTGAAACGTCTCTGTACACACTTTTTTTTTCAGGCACATGATATACAAATTTTTTCAAGGTTTGTTTGATCGTGGAAAAATTCCATTTGTGTTTGATCCGTCGAATATCGGGCGCAGACTCTTGTTTGCTCCCAAATATTTTTTTATGGAAAATTGTATAGCCTCGTTTCGTAAAATACTGGCTTTTGATCTGACGCAACTGATAGGCTGAATTTTATCACCGATACTCGGGGAAGGAACAGCCGAGACCCGCTTGACCCCCAGAAGGAGTAAATCGCGAGAAGGAAGAGATTTGCGCGATTATTTCCAGGGAAATACATTTTCAGAGAGAAAAAAAATCGATGCTCGTCACTCGTCGAATTCATCGATCGTCACGCATTTTCCCGATGCATGAATTTTCCGAGAAAATTTCATTTATCACTCTCGACTACAATATAGAACAAAATACAGTTCACTACCCCAATAAGAACGATTCAATAAGAACGCTTCCCCGCTTTTTCGCTCGAGCGCTTCCCCCACTCTGACTCGAGTTCCGAGCT
>JAPYYW010001408.1:0-54279 GCA_030522545.1 Cremastinae sp. A BG-2022a | reverse complement strand
AAAATACTTTTTAAAAATGTCAGTGCGGATGTATCCTATATTAAAAAAAGATGAAACCTCTAATCAATTAATCGGAATAGAGTGCATTATGCGAATCAGGTGCATGAAGAATACATCTAGAAGAACAGCAAAATATCAATTAAAGCGTCAAAAAAGCGGCCGCGTAGCGATCGCGTTGTCGCTCGTAACTTAAAAAAAGCAGTTTTGAGATAAGAGCGTTTGAATTTTTGGATAGACTAACAGCTCGCACAGTTCGTCCAGCTCGCTGCGGACCAGGTGGTCTTATACTAAAATAAAAAAAAAACAAGCACTTAGAAATTTTTCCGGCCATAATCTCTTTGGGGACATCATTTTTGAGGTCCTAAGGGGACCATTTTAAAAACTTCAATTTTTCGAGAATTCTAGAGTGATTACCCCATAAGGATATCGTGCTAATATGAGTATTATTATACAGATAAAAATTTATAAAAAATATATATTGTATGGAATTAATAATATAGTATAAAAAGAAAAAAAATTGTATATAGGTGATCGATCATTTGAATGAGTTTAATTAAAAAATATGTAGTTTTAATACGGGCTCTTATAGCGGATTGCTCAACATATTTCTTAAATAAAATATAAAAAAAGTAAATAACGATTATACAGATAAGGCCTACGGAAGACCCGGGTCTGATAGTTCCCTAAAAGGGTCAGTATACTCACGGTGTGAATATTTTCGAAGATAAAGCAAAGCAGTTTTTTTTTGTCTTTTCTCGTAGTTTTTCAGTTTTTTTCCACAACTAACATAAATATTTCATGAAATTTGATGACGTTTCGGTTATTTTGTCTAGACTCAAATTTTAGAAACAAAACTTTTTTGTATATGTTATTTATAAATCCATTATTTTTCCATTAAAATATTCCCCACTTTTAGAAGCATAAATAATACAACTTTTTGGAGCCCACACCAAAGACTCTATATTTTTTTGAAAGCTCATAGCCTAAGCTGGAAAAGTCTAAATGCGTTTTTTTTAAATATTTGTTTATTGTAGAGCTACGAATTTTTTAAAGAAATTTCGTTTTTTTCTGCTTTTTAAACTACTCTTCAATTATTATTAATAATGGTTTTAAACGTTTGACATTACCAGAATAATTTAGTTTTGGCGAAATGTATCAAAAAATTAATTTAATATTTAATAAATTAACCAAATTTCATTTGTAAAGTTAAAATGTCGCAAAAGTTGTTGACTGAAAAATGGAAAGGTATACCGAATTTATGGGGAAAAAAGTAATCGAATGATTAGCGGTGCTTTCGGATGACCTCGCGGGACAGCCTGTGCGGAAAAAGTTATCTTCCTCGCTCTTGATTCAACGAGCTGAATTTTTAGCGAGCTCGTGACTTGCGCCCGCGCATTCTTTCACCCTCGTTCGCGCTTTTCTCCAGCCAAAAAGCAGCCGTTCCGGAATTCACGGCGCCCTCTGTTTTTCATCGAATCATTTCAAAACGCATCGATAAGGCAGAACACATGGGTGAGTGCCGATCAGTGACGATAGATCGCGCGGAAAGTCTTTTTTCGCTGATTTTCGTATCAGTTTCATATCGCGTTATCCATGGTCAACAGACTCTCGGTAAGGCCAGAAAAAAAATTTGTGCATTTCAAAACTTTTAGACCTATTCTTTGATTTAGTACACTTTTATTCATTAGCGAAATTGGAAATATTCGCAGATTCCATTATTTGTATATTTTAAGGTGATATGGCCATAGCAGTAGAACCACAAATTTTCGTCTTATAATTAAAATAACACCGATTTTCTTACGATTTTATAAGAAAACTACAGATGCATATTTTTTTGTTATCATTGCTCATTAGAGAAAAAAATAAAAAGTTTGACAACGTTTCTTTCCCATACAAAGTCGTTTGAGGGTGAAAATTTATTAAGAAAACTTCCCGCAAATGGACTGAAGAAAAACATTTGAAATTGAAGGTCATCCAATGACAGGTCTACTCTCTATATATTGCACACAAAAAATGATAAAATTTTTTTTTGAAAAAGTAGATGAAGCTTCTTTAACGCCTTACACTAAAATTCAGTGCAAATTTTCACTTAAATAAGGAAGCTCGTTATTGAGGTATTTTTATTATATAAAATTGCCATTTTTAACACACGTGCTCTTAAGGTACACGAAATAGTCATTTTTAACAATTAATATCTTAATGAGGAGCTTCCTAATCGTCGTGAAATTTTTATACAACCTTTTAGAAATGTTACTTAATATTATGTAAAAATTTTCAAAAATTTTTCATAATTTTCGGTTTTAAACACAATATCCTTAAAATCAAGAATTTTTACTTGTTTTTAAAATTTTGTTGAGATAGTCTGTCCCATACCTCCTTAAATGTCTGCTCTGTTTTTAATCCTTTTCGTTGAACCATAATTTTTGAACTTGATTATACCGTCGAAATGACATTAATAATAGAACGCCACGTAATTTCGTCCGGGACGTTGTAACGCTAACACCACGGTACCGGAGCCAACATATACATATAACCTCCAAACTGAAACGTATGTGCGTGTATATTACAAAAAGTAATGCAATGTAAACAATTTGTAGACAATTTTTGCTCCGTTTTGCTGTTATTGTTGTTGAAAACTGCTGATAAGGATAAAAGTTACGATGAGTGACCGCACCAGTCGATGAGAGTTTTTTAAGGTAGTCAACCGAGACAGTCTATTCACGCGTTGACCACGCGTTCACGCGTTTACCACGTAAAATTTTTTTTTGAACTTTTTTCGCTTAAATTTGACGTACAATGAGTTTAATATACGATACGCAATTAGTGGTCAAATTTCAATAACATTCATCATCTGGAAATCGAAATTTATCTTTAAGGCGTGGTTTTGTGGTAAAAATTGTTTTCTATAGAATTTCTTAAAATTTTGCACATATGTTCTTTAACGTGGTGCTCAAGTGTGTGTCAAATTTTAAAAGGTTTCTCTATCTAGAAGTCGAGATATTTATTGTTGAAAATCTTATCTTTTTGTAACTTTCCATAAGAGCATGTGTTAACAAATGTGATTTTCAACATGAAATATCCTGATATCTAGATAAAGAAATCTTTTAAAATTTGGCACCAACCTTTATACAGCATCAAAGAAGGTTTATCTTAAAAAAATCTATAAAAAAAGTTTCAACTAATGATTTTACCTTTAGTTTACATATAGGAAAGAAACTTATCTTAGTTTATCTCCATTGGTTTTTCAGAAAGAGTTTATTAAGAAAATTTGTTACTAATTGATTTAAAAATAAAGTACTCAAAATTCAAGGTCATTTTTTTTTAATATCAAAAATCTCCTATGTGATGTCATAGAGGTATATATGTATCTAGTTTATACATTTTTTTGTATTTTTACGATGAACTGTATGATTGTTTTGCTATCAACTACTCACCACCAACTTCATCGCAGCATTCGTCTAGAAGCGACGTATACCGCAAATTATTGTTCAGATTTCATTTTAAAAATTTGTAAACTATCTTCGATGTATGTATAATGAATACCCATACTCGTAAAGAAAATAACATTAATCATTATTTGAAAAAAATTGTGAAAATACACCCTCTTTTCGCGAATTCAAAACGGTTTTAAATCCAAAAGTTTCTCCTATTTGGATAACGTTTTTTTCACATTTACGGTAATTTGCGAATTAAAGTTTATTAAGAACAGTTGTTGCAAATTTATTAAAGAACAACATACTCTGAATTGAAGGTTATCCAAGGTTAGAAATACTTGGTGTATAATTAATAAATTTTTGACGATAGATTTTTTAAAAATTAAACAAAGTTTCCTCTATGTTATATAAAACTCTCTGCAAAATTTTAGAAGCTTTCACCGTTGCATTCTGATTACTTACGTCAACTCACATTCTGGTATAATATTATTTGTAATAAAAACTATAGGTAAAATATGCAGAAGAACATAATTAAAATTCATCATTTTTATTTACAATTAGATATAGTTAAAATAAAAAACTCTGACGCATTTCATAGATTTTTTTCACCTCACTATTTTAACTCTAGCATTGTCACTAATGAGCCACCTTAAGGAGGTATTATCGTATCGGATAGTATCGCGCATTCGTATTACGTGTAAAGTTCAGGCAAAAATCATCAAGTGAAATTATTTTCAAGTTAATCAGACGAAAATTAATATTAATGTTCCTTGATGGCATATTAAAATACGTTTAAAATTTAAGAAAAATTTATCGTACAGATGTCGAGATATTCATTTTGCAAAGTAATAAATTTTAACACGAGGTCTTGTGAGAAGTAACAAAAAAATTCGATTTTCAAAGATAAATATCTCGATTTTCAGACGGTGGAAGTTATTGAAATTTCTACACAAGTTAGGTATCCCATTAATCTCAATGTGTGCCAAATTTTAGCGAAAAAAGTTGAAAAATAATTTTCACGTGAGAAACGATAATACCTCCTTGAAATGTCGATATATGTCTTTATGCCGTAGAAATATAACAAAAAAAACGTATATTATTACCGAATATAATTTTTTTATTTGTGTAAAACTGCAAAAACCACCGTAAATTTAATTAAATTATCCAGGCATCGAAACAGCTAGGTCATTGTAACGAGAAGAAAAACGAAATTATATGGGAAAAGCCCTTGAGGGGTCTGCAGCTGGAATCTTGAACAGCCATCTTGGAGCACTCGGGGATCTATCGAGCCGGAAAAGCTCGTCGCTTCGTAATGGGAAACGAGTCCATCGGGGTCTATTCCCATTAATATTTTTGTAATATAATAACGACGTTATATCCGTGAGAGTACTCCGGAGAATATTGCACAGGTGACACATTGTAATAATAAAATAGTGCATAGATACGCAATTCTGGAAGCAGGACAGCACAGGTTGTGTGTCGCCGCTTCGATCGGATCGAGGCATTCTGACGTCAGAATCCTGGCAAGCTTGACCTCGATTTAAAAAGCTTTTCTTGTCTCGTGCTGCCTCTCGCGGTGCCCGAAGCAATTTGCACACTTAGCCTCTGGAAAAAAAAACATACTCACGTGCGAGTCGTGCGTGCTGCGATAGCGCAACGCGAGCGTGTGAAAACTTGGCGCG
Organism: Cremastinae sp. A BG-2022a; assembly: GCA_030522545.1. Taxonomy (NCBI): domain Eukaryota; kingdom Metazoa; phylum Arthropoda; class Insecta; order Hymenoptera; family Ichneumonidae; species Cremastinae sp. A BG-2022a. The sequence continues at coordinate 49,163 of JAPYYW010001408.1, read as the reverse complement.
TCTTCGACGCAGGCAGCAATTAGTCCAGTAAATTATGGCTTTTTTTTTGTAAAAATCGCGCGGGTATTTTTCCATTCGACCGAAATTTTTGTATCCCTTATTGAAGAACTGAAATCCGAGAGAGTTTTTAGTCATTATTTTAACCGCTATATTGAAATTTGTCTTTACGCAATAAAAATATTTCGAAAACTGCACTGACAAAAAATGTTGATTGAATCTACAAAAATTTTGTTGATTCAATAAATATTGGTTGAATCAACTGAAATTTTGTTGAATCAGCAAAATTTCATTTTGTTGAATCAACCAATATTGTTTCTCAGTGTGTTGATCACACGTTAAAAATGTATATGAAACCTTTTTTGTAGAAAATTGAATTCTCTACTTTTTTTCTACACAACTTTTTTCTGTAAAATGCATATTTCGAAAGTTATAAACGAAAATATGCAAAAAAAATTCTTACGTAAATTCCTCTCAAATGGTACGTTTTATAAACAAATAGTTGTAGTAAATATGGCGACTAAAATAATTACTAAACACTCTCTCAAAGTTGGATTTAGGTTCTTCAAGGGATACAAAAATTACAGTCAAAAGGAAAAATTTTATTGAACTAAATTCGCATGTGCTGTGAATGCATTGCGTGTTCGTTCGTCTGTCGGCGCGCGCCTACGTACATTTCTGGCACGTGACCTCGTCACGTTGCAAGATTTTCATCGATAATTTTAAATAATAAATTTATCGTGCACCTCGGATCGTTACGCGTCTCGTCGACCGGCTCTCCGCGGATATTCTTCCTTCGAGGCCAAAAGGAAATAACGAGTCTAGACTTATTAATGTTGAAATAATCTTAACTGAAACAATCAACTTATATTTTTGTCTCTCTTGTGTATTATTGCGATTAGACTCTTTCTCTCGAGCGAGTCATTTTTTTCTCTTTGAGGATCCGTCGTCATCCTCCGTTCCATATGTTACATACATATGTATATTAGAGTGGGTCAAAAAAGTGACTTTTAAAAAATTCTCTTTCGCCATTGAAAATCTTGTTTCTGGGCACCTCTAGAGAACTCTCACCGAGTATTAGCTTTTTAAATTGATGGGAACAACCTCCGTATCATAATTTTCGATTTTTAATTAGTCTCTTACGGAAAAATTCGTATCTTGCTGTATATCAAACTTATAGTCGTTTAAAAGCCATTTTTCGTAGGAAATTGAATGCTCTACAAAAAAGTTCTCTTGTGAATTTTTCATTAATCTTACCAATTCAAAGATATTTGAGCTCAAGGTTTGATAAATTTTGAAATTGTTTTTTTATCGTAATTTTATAACTCACTAAACAATAAACATAACAAAATGGATAATACATTTTTTTGTAGAAAATTGAATGCTCTACCAAAAGTTTTGTTGTAAATTTTTCGTTAATCTCATTTCAAAAATATTTGAGGTCAAAGTTGGAAAAATTGAAACAATCATTATTTTTGCATCATAAATCACTAAGTGGTAATCTTCGTGGGGGTAGGTATTTTTCTCCTTCTTGGATTCTGAGAAATGAGACAAAAGAAATATCGGTCGGGTCTCCAGGAACCCACGATAAAGTGATTGGGTTACAGAGCTTTTTAAATAAAAGTAGTGTAATTTGTCAAAAAATGATATCTTCAAAACGGTTCGATAAAAAGTCTGAAAATTATCATGAAGCCTAATCTCAATTAATGCCAAAACACAAAAAATTGAAAAAGAAGGGTATGCAAAAGTTCGATGGTTGCCGAAAAGGCGTGGAATTCCACAATTCTGCAGAACTGTTGAAGAATCGAAAGAGAGAGAGAGAGAGGGGGGGGAGGGAGAAAGGTGGGCAGAGACGACGAATTAATATGTTAACCTAAAAATGATTGCAAACAGTTGATAAGACACTAGTGGAAAACATCGTCCAGCTGAACACACAAATTATATTTACGTCGGGCTAAATACGTTCTGTCTCTCTTTTCTATTTATTTACACTTTTTTGTAACACTTACGATGCATATATCTTCGTATTTTTTCTTTTCTCTCGGTGATAATCGTTATTCGTATCGATAGATCGCTCTCGCACTTGGTAACATCAATAGTGTGCAGCTATATGCATTTTATATTGTACACATATTATTTTTAATGCGAACACGTGTACACGCAGGTTCATAGAAAAATCATCTCTTCCCCCGACTCATTCGCGAAATGAGCGAACTTGGCGTTTCTGAAGATCCTAACCTCTCGCTTAACTGCGTGCTTTGATTATTTTCTCTCCTCTCTATTACTTTTTTTTTTTCTTAATGCAACATGGAGGGGTTGGGTAAAAAATTCTGAGCTAATAACGAATTTTTTAGCTCGAGTACTTTCCTATTTTCATGAATAATGAATATTATTCTTTGCATAACTCTATCGTGACCCTTTCGCAAAGACACTCTTCAATAGTTTCTCTATCGATGCGAAAAGATATATCGTGTGTTCGTGAAGTCAATTCACATAAACGCCGGAAGATATGTTACACGGCTATCGTAGCGTGTATATATGTGTATTTTCAATCGGAAGCGCGCCACCTTGCGATGAAACAATCCGTTCCACTTATCGTCCAAAACGCTCACAAAGACCCAAAACCAATATAACAAGGATAGGACAAAGGTTTTGTGGGCGATTAGTGGAATTTGTTTCCCCTTTGTTCGATTCCGAGATATTGTGTGTGCCAAGCGCACATTTGCAACTCATTTTTCCCGAAAGCCTTCGATTCATTATTCACAATAACGAGAATATGCGATTACATATCGAGAAAAATATAAGATAATAAATATATATATGAGAGACCGTGTGTAATAGGGGGAGCCAAAAAACTAATCTATCGAATTTATTGCTTAAAAAGGTTCTATTTACCGAGAAAAAAAATTTTCTCGCTGGGAAAAAATTTTAGCTCATTTTTAAAAGGTTTCGCTGGGCATTTATTGAAGTTTCCTATCTAAATAACATGTAAAACATTTTTTATTTATTAAAAATGCACATATTCTTGTAGGGAATGAAATTATCTAAAAAAAGTCTTCGGAGTCGAATTTTTAGACTCAGTATTCCGTATACTTACAGATAATCAAAGTCTGAAATAAATAGAAATATGCAGTTTTAAAGGCACTATTATTAACTTGAAGAAAAATTAAATATGCAGAAATATGCAGTTTTGAGGCATAATTATTAAAATTATTAATACTACATATAAAAAATTCAAACTAAAATTAAATAAAAGGTAGGAGTCGCGTGAAAATCGTTTGAGATAGAATTTCTTAAAAATTTGCATAAATCTTCTTTAAGGTCATATTGAAATGTGTGCCAAATTTTATGAAGCTTTACCATTTACTAACCGAAATATTAATTGTTGAAAGTCGTCGCATTTTTTGATCTCTCATAAGAGCCAAGTCGCAATTTTTTAAAATAAATATCTCGATAACCACATGGTGGAGTCTCATTAAATTTTGCACATGTTAATATTATTTTAAAGAAGATTAGTATAAATTTTGAATAAATTTTGTTTTAAAAGAATTCAAGTGATAATTTTACATTTAGTTAAAACTTACAGCCAAACTTTTGATATACTGTCAGGTGACTCCTACCTTAAGAGTACTACTATAAGAGTATTAAATATGTAAATGATATTGTTGGACGAGGAAAAGCATTGGTAAAAAATTATAATCGATGTTTGACAAAAAATGAAAGACTAAAATAATTTATCTTACAAGTGGTTCAACTCCATCACGAGCTACATCCTAATCGTAATAAGAGAAACTTTATTACAGAATAAAAAATATATAAATAACTAAAAATGTAATTAGAATATGTAAAATTTTACTTATTTAAAAATCTAGTACGTAAATTATGTTCTTCACTCACTTAATTTAATTTTAGTTCAAGTTTTTTTTATATAGTATTGACAGGTGCAGTTAAATCAAAAGTTTTTATGACAATTTATCTCCATACCATGTGGTTTTTGAGCATAAATTTATTAAGAAAAGTTGTTGCAAATTGTTCTAAGAACAACATACTCAAAATTCAAGGTCATCCAAAATGAACTTGTACTTGCTACGTATGTATGAAAATTAAATTAAAATCCTAGATCGTAATCTTAAGATTTAAAATAAAAATTAAAGGAAGCTTCTTTGAAGTACAATAAAGAGCTATGCTAAATTTTAAGAAGGTTCATCATCTAGATTTTAAGATATTAATGATTGGAAATCGTAATATTTAACACGGACTCTTATGGGAGAGCACTAAAAATATGGATTTTTAAAGAATAAATATCTCAATTTCTATGTGGTGTAACCTCTTAAAATTTGGTACGCATATGCATAACATAACAAAGAATGACTATCAATTTTCAATAAAATCCTAAATAATCGATAAAACTATAGAACTACCTTAATACTGCATATTTCTGTTTATTTCAGACTTTGATGGCCCGTAAGTATACGAATTACTGAGTCGAGAAATTTGACTCCGAAAATTTTTTTAAGAGAATTTTATGCCTTACAAGAATATATGAGTCTTAAATTTTTACCTCAAACGGTCCAAAAATTATTGCATTTTTAGTAAAAAAAAGTGCATGTTATTTAAATAGAAAATTTCGAAAACCCAGCGACACCTTTTAAAATTGAGCAAAAATTTTTTTCTCAGCGGGAGAATTTTTTTCTCGATAAATAGAACCTTTTTAAACCATAAATTCGATAGGTAAATTTTTTTTTGGCTCACCCCAGTGTGTAAAGAAGGAAAAGGAATGGACAGCCTTCGTTTTTGATACACAATACACATCGTTATACAACGTTCATTTGTTTTTTTTTTCTTCCTCCTTTTAATGTCGCAATCAATGCCACAACGCCGTTAAAGGTTATTATTACGAACGCATATGCACACACACGAAGCTAAATACGGTTGTTTTTATTCTCTTTATGCATCGTGCACGCCACGAGCGGTACTTGCCGCTCGATGTCAAAATTTTTTCGCGATCGAGATACACATCTCGTGTTTCACGACAACCCATACTTCTCAGCGTACTATCGATTATCTCATTCCGCATAATCGCATCAGACACTGCTCCGTCTTCAGCCATACATTTTACAAATACATATACATATTAATATATATGTATATACAAATTTATACATGCGAGAAATTTCATCTCAATTCAACGACGATTTAACGATGACCCCTTTGATTTTACAAATTATTATTTAATATATTATTGTAGATGCAAAATGTGAAGTATCCTATGCCAATTTTTAGCCCTCTATATCTGGACACGTATCGAAGTTTCGTAAGATTCTTGATATATTCACATAACTTCTACAATCATTAAAATATCGTAACATAATAAGGGGTCATTTTTTTGTTTATTTTTAATGTACTTTTTGGGGGAAAAAAATTAAAAATTGAGAAAAAAAAATTTTTTTGTGTCTTTTTAGACGTTTTGAGCTCAAACATAGGATTTGCTTTCAATGAGACCCTTTCGATTAAAAAAAAAATTCATAATATGTTCGATGTACAAAAACTAAATTTTTGAGCCCATATCGAATATGGGATTGAAATAACCTGATATTTAAAAAAATGTCTATAGTCACAGATCGAAAAATAATAAAAATTACAAAAAAAATTAAATTTTTTAAATTCATAAAACATAGGTTAGGATGAAAAAAAAATTTCCACAATTACAGAGCGAAAAAAGATAAAAAATACGGAAAAAAAATAAATTATTCAAATCCCATCTTCAATATGGCTTGGAAAATTTTATTTCTTTACGTAGAAAGTTATGAATTTTTCGAAAAAAAATCTAATTTTTGATCTGAAAACGGCCAAAAAGAGAATACAATTTTTTTCTCAATTTCCAAGTTTTTTTAAATCAAAAAATTACATTAAAAAGCACCAAAAAATTGACCCCCTATTGAATTACGATATCTTAATTATTGAAGAAGCTACGACTATTTTAAGAATTTTAGAAAACTTTGGCACGTGTTAAGATAGTGGGCAAAAATTGGCATTTTGCATCTATAATAACATATCAAAAAATCTAAAAAAAATCAAAGGGGTCATCGTCAAATCGTCGTTGAATTGAGATGGAATAGCTCATGTATATCCGCTGCGTGAAGAACGACAGCGCCACCACGCAACCCGGAAGCTCCGTATGTGCGAGAATCGGTATCGCCGCCATATCCGGAAAGTAAATCCCAGCTCAAGATAAAAAAAATTGCTTCACGAACAGGATTGCAAAAACAACGAAAAAAATCCATTATATTATTGGTTAACAATAAATAATCCATCATAAGACTATTATTTTTTCTTATAAAAATTGTGTAATATGTAAAAAAAAGTAATGAACAGAGTCACATTGTACAAATTTAAAATGAATAATAGAGAGATCGACTTCGGGGGTGTAATAAGGATAGGACAAGGGCTTTGTGGTTGATAAGTGAAATTTCTCTTTCGTTACACGTTAAAATTATAGCGAACAATGGAGAACGACTCGATTATGCATTTACAAAAAGTACTGAAATGAAATTGTAACGCAATATGAAAAAATAATGATTTTTTTTGCAACCCTGTTCACGAAGAATACGCGATCCTTTTCTTTCAACCTGCAACCTTCTGCTCTCGAGAATAAAAATTCCGTCTTGGGAGTGATGGAAGTATGGAGACTAATTTCGTTGATGCGAGATCAATAATTTACGTAAACCCGTGTCTCGGGTCGCAATCAATAATAAAACGGTGTCGATGTTATTTCGATGAATTTTTAGTTTAGTGAAACTAGCTTAAAAATCGTTATTTTTTGTAAAAATCGCTCGGGCATTTTTCCTTTTGACAGTAACTTTTTCATCTCATCAAGAACTAAAATCCAAGTTTGAGAAAGTTTTTATATAGTTATTATTTTAGCCGCCATATTGAAATTCGTATTTATGCAAATATCTTGTCACGCAATCGTTAATATATATTTTTCTCGTACAGTATTCATTGTACGAAAAAAAGTTTTAAACAAAAATTGTTGTGAATTGTATCGGGAACATTATTAACTATAACTATTTGCTTATAAAACGTACCGTCGTTTGAGAGAAATTTACGTAAGAAATGTATTTTGCATACTTTTGAAATATGTATTTTACAGAAAAATGTTGTCGAGAAAAAAAAGTGGAAAATTCAATTTTCTACAAAAAAAAAAGGTTTCATACATTTTTTACGTGCACGATCAACGGTTTTCGAGATATTTGCCTAAATACAAATTTCAATATGGCGCCTAAAATAATAACTAAAAACTCTCAAACTTAGATTTGAGTTCTTCAAGGGATACAAAAATACTGTCAAAAGGATAAATGCCTGCGCGGTTTTTATTTTAAAAACGCTAGTTTTACCGGACTATTTTGTTTCGTGAACTATCTCTGTAAATTTTAAACAAAAAAAAATGAGATACGATTGTTATTCGTCCATCGGCAAGAATCGTCGAACCGTTGCGTGCAAAGTTGCCAAATGCGGGCGCTGGGGGCGCTAGTCACTTCGGATGCGTTCCACTTATCGCCCAAAACGTCCACAAAGACCCAAAACCAATGTAACAAGAATAGTACAGAGGCTTTGTGGGCGATAAGTGGAATTCGCCACTCGTGTGTATCGGCGGTAATATATACATATGTATATATATAAATATACATTAGTATGCATATGTAATTCTAGAGAATGCGTGTACTCGGGAAAAAATAAAAAAAGCCGAATTCGAGACGAAAAGGTTATACAAAGGCACAATAGCTCTTCAAATGTGACATCCTAGATATCTTTATTCCGAACGAATCCGTTTCTTCATCTTTTTTTTTTAATATTTTTTTTTCTCGTTTCCATAAGACAAACATAAATAATTAAAAATAACACCGATGGATTGGTTAACTCAACGCGTCAATAATGAACGTGCAAGAAAGTCACAGAGAGCCTTCGTTGCACGAAAAGACAAGTTATTGGTTCTCGTAATATTTTTTCTCTCGTTTCTATTATTTTCCCCCCCATTTTTTTTTCTTTTCAGTAAAAACCACTTTTACCATGCTACGCACCATTAACTGTTAATATATTTACGTGTTTTTGTGTGACTGCCTTTGTTTGTTTGTTGAAAATCGTCTCCGTTATTCCGCCTCTTCCTTCATTTTCTCTCATTTTTAGCCAATGTTACGCCAGAGAGTTAAAATCAGCGCTTTCGTTTCTTTACTTTCGACTTCCACGCCGGTTATTCCACGAATGCCTAATCTGGGTTTACAAAGTTCAATGAGAATTGCGACCGCAGCTCAAATACTTTTTCGCACTTCCGGTTTCTTAAATTCCGCGCATCACTATCTCGCGATCGGAAAAGATTCAGAGAGAGTTCCGCTTGCGACCGCAACGCTCACGTTTCGTTGACATCGATTTTCCATTATTTTTTGCGAGTGCGACGATCGTCGCGGTTGCAATTGGAACCCTCGTTAATCTCGGGTGTCTCAATTATCAGTTTCGCAGATTCGCAAAATCGACGCAGAAAATGTGCCATCTATCGTTGACCTCATTCCGATTTTTCCGTTCTTAGAGCGCAAAGCGTAAGAATCCCGCGATTTAAAAAATGACAAAGGAAGAAAATTAAGTACAAGTCGAAGTATATCAAGCAAGTTTCATTTTTTATAAATAGCGATTAAAAGAAGAGAGAAAATTAAGAAGGGAGTTTTGTTTTCGTTTTTTTTTTAACGGGAGCGAAACAACGCTGTCTCCAGACTCTTTCGTTCACAATATCGACCAACTTCCGAAAACGCGAATTATCAATTATGGTATTATGTATTATTATTATTTCAGTTGTCCCAAACTGTGACGCTCATCGGGCGCGTTTTCTCATTGTCTGCCTCACCAGCTCCCTTTTGAACATGGTATACCATGATATTATATATTACAACATATAATATAATATAATATACATAATATAATATATATTGAATATATTATATATTATAAATATTATATTATATATTATAACATGATATTATATCTTACGTACAATTGTTAACAAGAAAAAGAGGCAACGAGAAAGGCCGGAGGAAGGGGGGAGGGAAAGAGGGGATCGTTAGTCGGAATTGTCGGTAGAAGTTAAACCGTACTCGCGATTCGAATGGTAGAGGCGCGTCGATTGGCGTTTAATTGGAGCTGCGAAACGAAAGAGATTCGAAGAAGGGTAGGTCGAGACAACGAAGAAAAAAAAAGATAGACGATCAAGGACTAAAGAGAAGGCCAAAGGGACGATGCGCTGAATGATGGTTTCCTTCTTCTTCTTCTTCTTTCACGTTCAACATTTCGCTTCTCACATCAGTTTTCCGAGGAAATAGCCGACTACGACCATGAACACGGCAATCGCAATGCTCTTCAACGTCATCGGCATCGTCAGGGGATTGCTCCGATCAGCCTGGCTCGGTGACGTCATACGCGTGCTCGACGTTACGTTAACTCCCTTCTCCATCGCGGCGGTTCGCCACTTCAGCATCTCTTCCTGCAATTTTAATCATCGTTTTTAAATAGAAATTATCTCATTAGACTTTTAAAACAAATCTTTAAAAATCCAGAACTTATGTACGTTCTGAATTTTCAAAAAATCGATTCTTTTTCTTTTTTATTTTTCTTCTTACAGATTCTTGTTCTCTACAGTTTTAGGCTTATTTCTGTAATAGTCGATTGCAAACATTCCCCAAAGATCGAAAGTTATGGTAGAAAATGTGACTGCCCGACGAGAGTCTGGTGCGCGCACTTAAAACTTTAAACGTGTTTTTCTCGAAACTACTTTTTCCTCCACGGTCCACATAACTCGTACAGTTTTTAATATTTTTTATGCGTTTTTTTTTAATATTCGAAATCGTTTTTTCTATAGTCTGTTGAGATGGATTTTTCATATTTTCAATTTAAAATTTTATAAATATAATTAAAGTGTAAATGCATACTTTTTTTTTAACGATCATAAATTGCTAAATTTCTCGAAATTCAAAATTCCGGCTCGACAGACTATAACTACAACTCTATTTTGCAGGAATTTTTCTTTATTTTGCAAATCAATTTACTGAAGATATGATGTCGACCGTGGGGCAACTTTTTTTTCTTCGTGTTGTGAATCAAGTGGTTTATTATATAGTAATTTTTATAAAAATAAAGTGAAAAAAAAAATTTTTTTTATAAAGTTTAAATATCAATAAACAATGTGTAATATTTATTTTTATCCGCAATAAAAAAATTCTTCTTTCAGCGCATTTTTGGTGCTGCTAGACGTATGTAAAGCCTTAAAAACTGACAAAAATAGTAAAAAAAAGCAGCTTAATTTAAGGCACTAAACCACTGTAAATTTTTTTTTCAGTTTCTAAGCTACATATCTAGTTTATAAATATTTTTTTTGTGTATTTTTGAGATGAATCATATGGTTTATTGCTGTCAATCATCAACTACCAACTTCATCATAGTGTCCTTTTAGAAGCGTCCGCGAACTATTGTTGAGATTGGAATAAAAAATTATGAAAAATACGCCCTTGCTTTGCTCACAGTGGTTTAATGCCTTAAGGTGGTTCATCAGTGACAATGTTAGTAAAAATAGTGATATGAAAAAGATCCACGAAATATGTCAGAATAAAAAAAAAATACGTCTAGATAAAAATTATGAATTTTGGTTATTTTTTTGTACATATTTTACCCATGGTTTATTACAAACAATATTGTACCAGAATGTGAGTTAACGCAAGTAGTTGGTGCGGTTAGAACGCATAACCTATAAACTGTGTGTTAATTCTCCATCTATGTGCACATTTGCGACTTTAATGCTCTCATGATACTTCAGTCTTTTATTACTAATGTTATGACTAAATATCTCCGATCCATATCCTGCTGTGCATGTATTTTGTCAATTCAAATTTTGCGAATGCCTGTCGTGTACTTTGCTCTAGCAGATGATATCGATCAGTCGTTTTAGAGACTCGTTCACACAGTAACTTTCTGATTGAATTTATGAAAAACATGTTCGGTAATGCCCAATTTTTCTGCTATCACTAGAGAGCTTGTGATTTTATTCCCCAGTATTTCAATTTTCAATAACACTTCCCGTTTTTTTTTGTTTTAAAAAAATCATATATATGGTAAAAATTTGACAAACTTCTATAAGAGCAATATAAGGATCGGTATTCTCAAATAGCTCGTTTACAAAAATTTACTTGGCAATCGACTCTGAATTTATGAGATATTGTTTGTTATAACTCAAATAATATCCTCTCTAAATTTCATAAAAATCTCGTCTTTTAATTAACTGATGAGCCACCTTAAAACAACTCTTAAAAAATTCATAAAAAACTGACGAAAATAGTGAAAAAAGCAGCATAATTTTGTGATTCGTGCTTCAAAAAAATTACCTTGAGTTGAAGGCATTCCTGCCTAAGTTTACTCTCTTCTACCCTTAACTGGCAAACTTCTTGCGCAGCTTTCTTTAATTTCTCCTCAACATCGTCTGAACCCTGAAATAACAGATATTAATTAACAAAGATGTTTTTTAAGAGGAAAACTTTGAAATTTTTTTCAATATTTACCTTGAGTGATGTTTTGGAGGTATCGCCAGTGGCCTTGTTTTTACCATTGGTATTAGAATCAGGTTTTGAAGCTGCTACTGCAGCTGCTGGCTTAGGTGTGGTACTACTCACAGGATTTTCAAAGATGCATTTGAGTTTATGTTCCATCATTTGATTCGGATTTGTCTCTTTCCACTGGTAAAAAAACGATGAATAATATACAATCAGTTGCAGCTTCAGCCTAAAACTCGTCCTCATTTTCAACTAAAAGTTCTAGAATAATGCAAATATAATAGAAAACTTGGTATCCATACCACATCGTTCAAATTATCAGGATCATCGCCTTCTGGGGCTATTACTGTCTGAACCATGAACTTGTGTTTATTTTTCTCCTCGGGATCAAACTCAAATGGTTGTAAGCAAACTGTAAATTGAATAGAATTAACGAAAATTGTAAGTATAATCACTGTTTGACTTGTTAGAAACTTTAAAGCGTCATGCCACTATAAGTTGTATTATACGATAAATTGTAAAGTTAATAAATACATAAATAATAATGAAAAGAGTTAATAATCCTTCAAATGAGAAATTTAATTTGTAAATATGTAAGATATCTTTGAAAATTTAGTCAATGAAATATGAATTATAAATTATCAAATTGAAATAATTTACCTGCTATTTGGATTGATTGTTTTGGCCTGAGTACTCCATTGTTCGGACGTACACAATACCTCTTTGGGGCAGTGGTCTTTATTTTAAAATAAACTCTGCTTGCCGATGGATTAGTGAGATTGATGTAAGAAGAAACAGGAGATCCTGTGAAAGGGCCTGGAAAGAAGAAAATAAGTGGTTAAACATAAACAAAAATTCATTTCACAAGTTGTTTCTTCATTTATTCATGGTATGCACAAATATGTTAAAAAATTTAATTGCATTATAAAATGATACTTCCCAAATGATTGGCCTAGATCTGTACGTTTATAAAAAAGTATTTTTGATAACTCTGACTTCTACATTTATCATAAAAGTTGCAAGAAGCCTGTTGTGAAATTGTGCAAACATTGGTTCAATATATTGAAACGTTAGATCTAATGAGCTAGCACTTTGTTCTCTTGGCAGTAAAAAGTAATTGTTTCGTTGTGAAAATAATGAAGTCCGCATCTATCATGGAGTGGAAGATAAAAAAGGTTCAGTGAACAGAGTTTTTTGCAACAATGAAATACCAAGGCTTGGGTTAAAAGTAAAAAAGTAACTGTTTTGTTGAAAAAAAAAAAACAATCTGCAGTTATTATAGAGTAGATGATAAAAAAGGTTTGGTAATCAGAGTTTTTCACAATAATGAAGTTTGGGTTAAAAGTAAAAAGTAATTGTTTTGTTGTAAAAAGAATGGAGTTTGCAGCTATAATCAAGTGGATGATAAAAAAGGTTCGGTGAACAGAGTTTTTTGCAACAATGAAATGCTAGGGTTTGGGTTAAAAGTAAAAATTGTTTTGTTGTAAAAAGAATGGAGTCTCCATCTATTATCGAGTGGATGATAAAAAAGGTTCGGTGATCAGGGTTTTTTGCAAGAATGAAATGCAAGGGTTTCGATTTGAGTTGAAAGTAAAAAGTAATCGTTTTGTTGTAAAAGAATAGAGTCTGCAGTTACTGTCGAATAGAAGATCGAAAAGGTTCGGTGAACAGAGTTTTTCGCAACAATAAAATGTCACGATTTTGGTTAAAACTAAAAATTGCTACGTTGTAAGAAAAATAGAGTTTGCCGCTACTATCGAATGAAAGATAAAAGAGACTCGGTGAACAGAGTTCTTCGCAACAACGAAATATCAAGGATTCGGAAACAGCATCCAAAATTGATCAGTGAGTCAACGCAGGATTAAGAAAAGACCAAAATGATGGAGAAATGCATTCTCGTGAATGCGCTTCAAAAATGTTTCCCTTAAAACGTGCGGGGACGTCCGGACACGAACAATTCAGCAAAATAGTACGGTTATGTGCGTCTTTTCTCAAGCTGCGAAGATTTTCGCACAATTCCTCATTTCTCCCTGCAAATCTCTAAAAATCGTGACGAACATCAAGAAAATCGTTTTTCTCGTTTCGGCGTGTAGGCGCCTTACGTCATCTTGACAATGCGAATCGAAAGGAGGAAACCCGGAGTGGTGAAGAAGAAAAAAAAAACGAAAGAGAGAACGAGAAAAGAGCCCGTGATTGCCATTCGGTATATTTACGTCGATAATTTTTTATGCGTAGCCCGGTTATTCGCCATGTCACACCGAGTCTCGTGCGAACGAGTGAAACGGGCGAGAAGTGAAGAAGAGGGGAAGGAGGGAGGGGGGAGGGGGTTGAAGGAAGGAGTCCGAGATAATAACGAAATTGAAGAAAATTCGAGCATATAATTATTAAATATGAAAAGTTCGGCGCCTCGACGTGCACGCGGGTTCGTGCACGTTTTTTACATTCTCTCTCTCTTTCTCTCTCTATCCCTCCGGGTCGTGGAACATGATAGACGACTCGACCATGACTTCATTTTTCTCTCGTTACTTTTTGTTTCTTTTTGTTTTTTGTTTTTTTTTTTCGTTTATTGTAAAGAAGGAAAAAAGTATCGCGTACCCCTGAATCGCAACTCGTTCTGCGGCTCGATAACCAAAACCTGCTCGGGCTTCGCCATCCTCCGTGTTAATCTGTCGACTCCTCGCGCACCGATCGACGTTTCAATCGAGTCTCGTTTACCAACGAGTTGCCACCTTCACATACAGACACGGCACGTCGCGCGCGCACGCACACGAAGACGGGAGAGCACGCGCACGCACGCACACACACGCACGAACACACACACGCGCGCGCGCGCGAGGCTGCTCGGCTCCTGGAGGGGAGACTCTCTTGTGGCAATCAAATCGTTGCTTTTCTTTCTTTTTCCGTCTCGGTTATGTCCGTTTTTTTGTCTCCCCCGCGCGCCCGATGTACACCGCGCTTATTCTCTCTTCTCGTTTCTTTGACACAAAGAGATCGCGATGAATCTCCTTATCTCGATTTCCCTCGTTGCTTATTCTTTCTTTTCCTCCCCTGCTTTTATCCGCTTCGCGTTTTCTCCAAAGATATAGAGCGAGGCTCGGAGCGACGTACACTCGCGCACGGGGGTTAGGGGCGGGGGGAGGGGACGAGGGGGCTCGCCTCACTTCCACTTTCTGGGATTTCGTTAAACTAATTCTGATTTTTCAGCCTTTATTCGTACGCATGCGTCATGCACTGACCGTACATACATATACATATACGCCAGTCGGTGAACATTTCGGCCCGTTACGTCACTCGCCAGGTGGTGCCACCACTTGGTTATCGCTTGTAATTATTTGTTTTCTTGTAATATATCGCCTTCGTTTTCGATCGCCAATCGCAAATAAAAAATCAATTATTCCTTTGTTCGCATATGATTCGAAACAAATACGTTGTGTTTATATTTCTAAAGAGAAAATCTTTTAAATTGCTCATAAAAGTTGGAGCTTCAACAATTTGCTTACATTTAATTTGAATTGAATTGAATTTGTTCGATTCTTGCTGAATGACGAAGGATAAGTTTCACTTGCAATCGTAACGATCGTTGCGCTTGCAAAAACTAATGGAAATCGTTAAAAGGACTGCAAACGTGAGCGTTGAGGTCGTAAGTGGAACTCTCGCGAATTGAACGTGTAACGTATTGAATGAGTTTGAGAACACATATGATACGAAAGGGTTGAACGTTCATTGGTCAATTTTAAAAATGTGAGTGGCTGATTTCCACACGAGCTACAAATGTCATTTGTCAACTTGATAAAGCAGGAAATAATTTATTTTTATTCGCGATTGAAGAGACGATCGAAAATGAACGATTGCGAGAAAAATAATTATATACTTCCCAAAACGGCTATCAATCAATTAGTGAAAAGGTTACTAAAATTAATAACTAAATTAATTAGTAATTAGTTATAATTGGTAAATAATTACTAAAATATAATCACAAACCAACAATAACGAGTATCGTTAGTAATTATTTTTCTCTCAATCGTTCGTTTTCAATCGCCACTTTAATCGCAAATAAAAATAAAAATTATTTCCTCGTTCGCATAATTCCAAAAATTCATGCGATATATATACGTAATTATAGCTCTAAAAAGAAAATCTTTGTAGTTACTAATTGCAGCTTCAACATTTTGTTTACATTTTATTTGAAGAAAATTGAATTTGTTCGATTCTTGTAGAAACGTTGGCAAATTGAACGTGCCATGTATCGAATGCGTTTGAGAACACACATGTGATACGAAAGTGTAAAACGATTTTGATTGGTTAATTTTGAAAATTTAAGTGGCTCGTTTCCACAGAAGCTACAACCTCATTTGTCAGCTTGATCTTTCTGGAAATGCCACTTGCCCAATGAGATTTAAAAAGCTTGATGACCCTTCCAGATAAATTCCACTTACGACCGTAACGGTCGTCGTGTTCGCGAGGAAACTACGCCAAATCGATAGCAAACGTGAGCGTGTGATCGCAAGTGGAACTCTCCGAGTTCGCTTAAAAATTTCAACTGACAACAAGGACGAGGACGTGTTTCTCGTCACTCGTCTCGGTGGCGAAGCAGCAAGGACGAATTCCTGAGCATTTTTTCTACGTCAAACGATTTGACAAGTGAACACCCATTTGATCAACTTATTATTTAAAAAATTCTTACTTTTTTAACAAAAAAAAACATAAAACATTGACGAAAATGGAACACTTTGTGTGCGAGAGTCCTAGCAAGAGTACAGTTATTCGCGAATCCATGAGTTACACCAAGAGTCCTTCAGCCTTTAGCACGCCTGTTAGGCGAAACGAGAAAAATCATCGACAGAATAATGGATTCAGCGGTTTTAATCTTTTGCCCTCTCACATAACGCCGCCCTCGGGCTTAACCAAGTTTATCGCGAGAAATCCTTTCGAAGCCGACCTGACGAGTCGCCTTCACCTTTCCGTCATCAGTCCTACGGTTTTTACCAAGGTAAGCACGGCCGATCCATTATTACACTTCAATTTATACTTTTTCACTAAAAAAAACATCAATATTTCAATAAAAAATCAATAAAACATGCATTTGAAAATTATCATTATGAAAATTCGAAATTATGACAAAGCTGTATATTTAAATTTGTTTTTTTTTTCCTTTTTCTCTTGGGATTCGTACAGTTTAAGTATAAATTCATATTTTACAGAAAAATCATGCTTTCAATAATCTCATACGAATTTGAAATTACTCTGAATGGATAAAAGAGAGGTTAACCGGAGTGGACTATCAATTTGCTCAATAATATATTTATTAGTGTCATTAAAAAAAAGAAATTTGACATTTTTTGATAAGTCCACTAGTTTGAAAGTTGGTAAAGGTCAAAGTTGAATTTACCTTCAATTTGGCTAACTTTTGAATGTCACTGCGAAATTATAAGTGTCATTGAAAACAATGTGCCACAAAATTTCATGTTATGGTAATTGCACCATTGTATTTTTTATTTCACACTTTGTTCAAAGTTTTCATAAACTTTCTTTAATGTCGTATGCACATGTGTATTAAGATAGTTTTATCGTGGTTCTATGGTAAAAATGGTTTTCTATAGAATTTCTTAAAACTTTGCACATATGTTCTTTAAAGTGATGCTCAAGTGTGTGTCAAATTCTAAAAGGTTTTTCTATCTAAAAGTCGAGATATTTATTGTTGAAAATCATATCTTTTTGTAACTTTCCATAAAAGCCTGTGTTGAAAAATGTGATTTTCAACATGAAATATCCTGATATCTAGATAGAGAAATCTTTTAAAATTTGGCACCAACCTTTATACAGCATCAAAGAAGGTTAATCTAGTTTTTTTTTTAATCTATAGAAAAAAATTTCAACTAATGATTTCACCTTTAGTTTAGTATAGGAAGGAAACTTTTCACCAGGCTGTCGCAATAGAAATACCTTAATTTTTAAGAGATTTTACCATGCAGAAGCCAATATATTTATTGGTAAAAGATACATTTTTTTGGCATCCATCAGAGCAGGTATTAAATATATTGCTATTTTCAACAAAATAAATGTTTCAACTTCTACATGGTGAAGCTTTCTAAAATTTTGCACACATTTTTATACAACATCGAAGAAGCTTTGTTTAATTTTTTTTCTTAAATCTGAACTAAATTTTTTTCAATTTTGTTAATTACATAGAAAGTACATGTCACCTTAGATGACTTTGTATTTCGAATATGTCGTTTTTTAACCAATTTGCAAAAACTTATCTTAATGAACTTTTATTCACAAACCACTTTGTATATGAGAAAAACTAAGATGAAAATTTGTGATTTTACTGTCATGGCCATATCACCTTAAACATAGATTGAAGTTTCAAGAGTTGTTAACCAATAGTTTTTTGCAATAACAAAAAAATAACATACCTTAGCATAATTTTCAGTATAAGTTAGCTTTAAAATTGGATTTTTTTAAATTAATAAAAGTACCTTAAAGAGGTACTTGCACTAAGAGATGTATCAAGTTTTTTTCTCTGTGTAAACTAAAGGCAAAGTCCCGAGTTTTTATTTTTATAAGATATTGTCTTAAAAAACCATGTAAACGTTCTTTACTATTGCATTAAAATGCTGCAAAAATTTGAGATGGTTTAACCGTTTAGTTTTCGAGATATTCAATGTTAAAAATAATAAATGTAATGTGAGATCTTATGGCAAGCTCCGGAAAATTGTGATTTTCAATAATAAATATCTTGATTTTGACACAGTGAAACTTTTTCAAATTTTACATATGCTTGCGTACGATGCTGAGGAACGTTTATGCAAATTTTTAAGAAATAATCTTTATAAATGCAAGTACCTTCCAAACTGCTCTATCATAGTATATTTTGATTCAATTTCATTTTTATATCGAACACATGTTTTGAAATGATTGTTAATAATTTTGATATTCGATATTTTAGTATCTTATAACTCTAATAGGCCTGAAAATATCTTATTCATAATATTAATTTGTTATAATATTCATGTTCTTAAGGTAGTTCTGTCAAAAAATCGTTTTCTTTGGATTTTGATAAAAATTTGCAAAAACCTTCTTTGATACAATGTGCAATTGTATATTAAATTTAAAGAGATTTCACTACGTAGAATTCGAGATACATATTTATTGTCAAAAATCACTATTTTCTGCAGTCTCCCATAAGAGTACATATTAAATATTGCGATCTTCTATTCTAAATATTTTGACTTATGGGTAGTGGAACTTCTTAAAATTTAGCATAGCTCTTTGTTGTACTTCAAAGAAGCTTCCTTTAGTTTTTAAATAATTGGTAAGATTTTTTATTTCATGATTTTCATACTTACATAAAAAAGCACAGGTCACCTTGAATGATGAGTATGTTCTTCTTGAAACAATTTGCAACAATTTGTCTTAATAAACTAAAAAAATAAACTTTTGATTTGTTTGTACCGATAGAACTAACTTAACTTGTTATTTTAAAAAATTCCTAAAATTAAATCACTGAAAATATCTTATTTATAATTTTGGATAAGTTATATTCAAAATTTTTAATGGAAAATTATTACTTTGTTATTTTTTATTCATAATTTGGATTTATTTTATATCCAAAATTATGAATAGGATACTTTTAGGGCTTTTCGAGTTATAAGATAATGAAATATCGAAGATGAAAGTTAACAACCATCATTTCAAAACATGTGTTCGAAGTAAAAATGAAAAGGAATAAAAATTTACCGTTATACAGCAATAAATGTGCTTTTCTTAATAAATAATCCAATTTTAAAGCTAACTTATGTCGAAAATTGTCTTTTAAAGTGTTCTATTTTTTTATTATTGAAGAAAACTATTGGTCAACAACTCTTGAAACTTCAATTTAAATGGAAGATGGAATTATTCCGATGAAACTAATAGTTCTGCTGTAACATTGAGGAATCAGCTAAATTATTGATGGTAAATTGAACTTTGACCGAGAGGACTGATAAAAAAATGTCAAGATACCTTTTCTTTAAAGCGTTAAATTCTCTACACAAATATGCTAGGACTTTTTGTGCAACGTATCGTTAGATGGTTATAAAAATCAGAAGGAGCAAACGCAACTTTTCCCATGTTAATTTTATGGAAAATCGAAAAGAGCGATCCGCCCAGAAAAAAAATTTCTTTTAATCACCCTAATGTTAATATATCTCTCCAGAAAAATTATATAACAAATCGATATAATTCTTATTTAAATTAATTATTTGCTGGTATCATAGAATTTGTTTTTCTTTTCAAGGTATCCCCAAGTGTCCATCATGATTCCCCTGGATTTAGCTGGAGTGTGGATGAACTGGCACTCATTCAACCAGCGAAGATCGAGGAATTTCCAGTGCAGCAAATGCACTCGACTGATCCAGATCTAGAAGTGATAGCCCAGGCAGCCATAAACAAATTTTTCTCTCACAAAGAGATTATACCAAGCCCATGGAATTCAAACAAGGACAGCTCTAATAATTGTTCAGAAATGTTGACCCCAAGTCGACCCTTGCAAGACTTGAATGTAACAAAAGAAACTTCTAAAAACAAAAAAGATTGTAAGTTGAGGGATAATTTAAAATCTGGTTTTTTATTATTGGACAAAATAATAATTATAATGTCGTGTTTAATGAAAGGTTGGAGTCAAACTGTTTTGACACTTCCTCCAAAATTGCCAGAAAGTGTTGAGGAAGCCTTAAAACCATATTTCACATTTAATCAGGTAATATGTTGTTTTATATTTCAATATAGACTTAGGGTGGTTTGATGATGGGTGCGTTTAGATATTTACTTTATGCATGTATTGTTAAGGCCAATTTATAAATTAACTTTTTTCCCAAGGAAATTCATTGTTAAAAGTCACTCTTTTCTGCGATCTCCCATAAAAGTACTTGTTAAATATTGCAATTTTTAACCCTAAATATCTTGACTTCTTGACGGTAAAGCTTGTTGAAAACAATTGCACGATTCTCTATGGTACTTGAAAAAGTTTTTCTCAGTTTTTTATAAAAATCATGATTATTAATCATGATTTTCATAGGTATATAACGAGTACAGCTCAACCTGGTTGACCTTGAATCTTGAATATGTTGTTCTTGAATCGATTTGCAACAACTTTTCTTAATAAACTTAAGCTTAAAAATCATATGAATGAAGAAAAATCAGATAAATGAAGAAAAAAACTTATGATTTGACTGTACTGCTAGAACTACCTTGAAGATCTGTGTAAATTCCAAAAAATTCTATCTGAAATGATTTTTGCAAGACTCTCTCCTTAAATCATTTTACATATTTGTTTATTTGTGAAAAAAGTATCTTTTCTTATCTCAAACTAGAATAACGGTATTTTTGCTATGATTAAAGGATCAAAATGTGGATAATGACGATGCGAACTCGAGCAACAGTTCGCTGAGACGTAAACTATTCTTCAATAATGATGATTGCACCGATGATGAGGAAGAAAGCTCATTGTGTCTTTCACCGTCCAAGGAACACGGATCGTTGATATACCAGTCTAGTCCACCACAAAGTGGGATGCTCGTTCACGGAACACCTCTGAGAGTAAGCGATAAATTATGTAATACAGTCCAAATTTTAAAACAAATGGTGCTTTATTGCCAGATTTTTTTTTTGAAAAATATGTATGCAACATTTGATGAAGATTAGGGGAATAATTTATGTGATATTTTTGTCAATCAAATAAACCTGGACTTTTAGGGAAATTTACAGTTTTTAAAAGATACTCGTATACATAAGTTACAATGTACGAATTCACGATAAGAATAAGCGATACTTTTAGTACAGTTGCCAATTTTTTGAGTTCTAGTTTCACTATCAATTAACACCTTCAGCATATTTTAACAATAATTTAACCATTTTTTATTCTTTGAACAATTAAAATAAAAAATTTTTAGTAAAACATTTTGAAATGTTGTCGATATACAAAATGAACATTGCTACGAATATATAAAACAAAATTCACAGGAATTTCATATTTTTAAATTTGTATTCAGTGCTAAAAGTTATGAATTCTCCAAAAGAAGCAATGTTAAATTTCAACAACTTTGGAGTTTCATAATTCTTAAATAATTCAGTAAAACCATTTCAAATTTGACACAACATTTTTTCTTAAGAACAAAATATAAAAAATTTATCAAATTCTCACATTTTTAAAAGTATTGCTCTTAAATCCTTAAATTTGATTGTATTATTTTTTCAAGGGACGGTCATTCGGTTTGCAACGAACTCACGGCACCCCATGTGCCTCGAATGTTTCTCCACCGGATATGTCACCGATTCGAAGCAACGATATGTCTTGCCAGAGCATTCGCTCGCGATCGCAATTTGCTGCCCGTCTCGATTTTACAGCGGACATGAGCATCGACCAATCTGTAAAGGAGGACAAGGAACTGAAAAGATTAGAGGATATCGAGCACCACACAAGTACGTTATGTTCTTTACGACATTGGTTGTATTTATATGTATTTAAATTCTTTACATCCTTTGTCTTTAAAACCAGTATATTCTTTGCAAAACATATGAGGGATTCTCTGATTTAAAAAAAAAAAATTTGTGTTTTAAGTACTAATCGAGACTAGGCTTCATGACAATTTTCAGACTTTTTTATCAAACCGTTATGGGGATATCAATTTTTGAAAAATTACCTTACTTTTTTCTAAACATTCATAACTTCGTGAAAAATGGACCCAATTCAAGGTTTTTTTTTCAAAACTTTTGTTCTAAACGTACTACTTTATTAAAAAATATTTTTAAATGCTTAGACAAATATTACTAAATGATTTTTGAGTTTAAAAAATAAAACACGATTTTTAGTAATGTTTGTCTCTTTCGATTAGAAAAAAATGTAAAAAACTATTGTCCATTTAATAAAATTTAAGCCTATAGTCCGATAATGGGCTTTGGATGGGATTTATTTTTTTTATTTTTTAGTTTTCCTTATTTTTGGCCTCAAAATTAATTGAAAAATAATTTTTATATGACGCAACCATGTTTTTCTCGCTTTTTCGAGCGTGTTTACGGGACGAATAATAGCGTTTTCCACCACAGATAACTGTTTCGTACTTAGCGCAGGCGCAGGAGTAACAAAAAACTATTTTATACTCAGTGCAGGCGCATGAGTAACAAAAAAAACTAATTTTGTACTCAGCGCAGGCGCTTTCACCTTTTTCACGCGACCCATGAATTTTTGTACGTACGTCGTACGTTGTCGTCGCACCTTGGGAGGAAGCTGCTGCTATGCATTGATTGGTCAAAGACGCGCATAGGCCCGTATTCACAATCAGATTAATTTAGGTTTAATTACTTTTAAAAACTAAGTTTGTTGTGAGTGGGGGGGGGGGGGCTTCGCCCATCTCTGATATAAACACAATAAAAAGTAAGAGATAAAGTTAAAGAGAACAAAAAAAAACGTTTTTGTTTCAGACATTTCTGTTCTTCGTTGCAACATCTTGAACGATGATCCTCAAGTTCGTGACAAAAATGATGGAGATATTAACAACGAGACGGCGGAAATGGTCTCGCAGGTGTTCACGCCCTTGAAAGATGCGAAACCACTGCACGAGCAAGCACCGAGGAAGGATACTCTCGAAGGATCGAAGATGATGAGACAGAACCAGACACTTCTCGGTAGCTCGTACACGGGACAAACGAGCGACTCCAATTTCGCGCATGATACAGGATATCAAACGAGTAGTATGAACAATATCACTGAGAACAGTAGCATCGCACCTATTGCGAAGAGCTTCGACTGGAGCAAAAAAGTTTTATCGAATGTCGAGGAGTTCCGATTGTCCGACTGGCAAAATAACATAAAAAGTATGTTCAGTTCGACGCCGTCCAAGTACTCGAGGCGAAGAGAAAATGTTCTTTGAGATGGCGAATTATTGTTGCCAATTTTGAGGGCGATGTTTACAGAGTTACTTTGACAGGGAAAGCTTTTGGAAAGCTTTCTCACACTATCTTTATTTTTTGAACGTGTGTAAGAAAATGTTTTTTTCATAATCGACGTAGTACCACGAATATCGCATGTGCAATGTATTTTTTTAAACTCTCAATATGTAATGGAAATAACACAGGTCTGATTCATTCGGCGAATGAATATTTATAGTGCCTAAGGCTCGAATATTTTGAGATGAAAATTTGTGTTCACTGATTAATTTGCTTGCCCGTTGCTTCAATTTAAACTATCTCTCCAATTTCATTCGTACTCGCGTTTTTTTGTGATATGAAGTTATCGCACGCAAGCAAATTTTTTCAACGACTTTACTGATTTCTTCTTTTTTGCTGATAATATATATATAAATATTTTAAGTGTATCCGAAAAGATTTTTTCATACATTGCATCACTGCCGTAATTAAATTTATAAGACTGAAGTCATTCATTTATTCATTCAGAGTGCCAAAATAGGGAAAGAGATCAAATAAAGTGTATTTTTGGAATAACTCACAAATGTTTTATTTATTCTTTTCTTCGGTAAAAGTATACAGAATCAGAATCCTTTCAAATTTCGATTTTTTACGACATTATTTCAAAATTTTCATTTTTAACCGTTTAAGAACTACCTTGACACGTGTTTAAATGGAGAAATCGCTAGACTTTAACTTAAAATATCTCAGAAAATAAACGGTATAATTATCCAACTCTTTATTTATTCGATTTGTTTTTTATTCTACAAAATATACAAATTTTTCAAAATTTTCGTAATTAAACGGTTTTTGCTATAGAACTACCTTAAGGAGGTTGGCTACAAATGTCGAAAATTAAAGTATAGGGAAAGGAAATTTGTTAAGAACATGATAAAAATTAGAGAGAATGTTCTTTGTCACTAAAGAAATTTATATAAATTTAGAAAAAAATATCGTTACATTATTAGTACATATAAGTACGTGGACGAAAATTCTAAAAAAAATTGTATTCACGCATTTCATATGGAAGAATATTCTCTCCAAATTTGAACGAATTTTTTATCATTTCGTTATATGTAGCCAACCTCCTTAAGGTAGGAGTCGCATAAAATCGTTTGAGACAGAATTTCGTAAAAATTTGCAAAAATTATCTTTGAGGTCATGTTGAAATGTATGCCAAATTTTATGTAGCTTCACCATCTAATAATCGAGATATTAATTTTTAAAAGTCGTCACATTTTTCAATCTCTCATAAGAGCCCATGTTAAAAGTGACAATTTTCAAAAATAAATATCTCGATAACCACATGGTGAAGTCTCTTTTAATTTTGCACACATGTTAATATGATGTCAAATAAAATCAGTATAAATGCTGAAAAAATTCTCTCTCAAAAAAATTCAAGTGATGATTTTACATCAAGTTAACACGTACAGCCAAACTTTTGAATAGACTGTCACGCGACTCCTACCTTAAATAATTTCGAATAATTCATCTGATTCGTTAACCATCTGTTTTTTTTAAGTTGGCAACTTTTATTGTTTTCCTAGCTGACGGAAATAGCTCGTTTTTTTCATTGAAAAAGGAACAATTTCAAGGGAAACCGCTTTTTCAAAGAAAAACGTTGTATGTACATGCCTCGAAGCAATTATTTGCTATTATTGTGAAAAAGGCAGATTAATTATTGGTTACAAGGTTTTTAATAAAACCGATCGTTAACACGTAAAATATACATTGCAGCTATTAAGAAAGAAGCTGAAAATATAATTTAATAAATACATAAAAATGGAAGAGCGTTCGACTGACGTTTATGGAAAGTTGAACAATTTTGTAACGGCAGTTTCGAAGAGTGCCAGCGACGTTTCTTGTCCCAGCGAAAATGAATTAGTAAAAAAAATAAAGAACGAAAGATCTATGAGGCCTGACTGCTTGAATTCGAGGTTGTGGAGAATTCATCCTTTGACAAGAAACAGGTTAGTATGACGTTTTATGATAAAAAAAACATTAGAAATTTTATAAATCTAAAATCATATCTTTTAAAATAATAATTCAAAAGGATCATTATGTTTTCTAAATTTATTAATAACCTATATAATAAGCAATTCCATTTGAATTCAATGACGAATTGACGATAACCCCTTTGGTTTTTATTATTTGTTAATTAGTGAGGACATTTTTTTTATATGAAGTTATTTGAATTCCATCTTTGGTATGGGCTCAAAAATTTTGTTTTTCTTTAACAAAAATCGAAGGGGTCCCATTGAAAAAAGATTCAATTTTTGAGCTCAAAACTGCCAAAAAGACACCAATAAAAAATTTTTTTTTTCGATTGTCAATTTTTTTTCCCAAAAAGTACAATAAAATTTTTTTTTTAATTATCTCATATTAAGTTACGATATCTTAATTATTGTAGAAGCTATGAATATTTCAAGAATATTCAATTAAACTATGGTACGCGTTAAGATAGTGGGCCAAAACTTGGCATGGATACTTTATTTTGCATCTATCTTATATTAATATATTAAAAATAAATAAAAAATCGAAGGGATTATCGTCAATTCGTCGTTGAATTGAGATGGAATTGCTCATATTATTGAGCTTTTTAACCCTAATCAATCACTCGGAGTCTAGTATATTTCAATATCATCTTCGGAGTAAAATTTGAATGAAATCACCTTTGATTTTGGTTCCATATTGTCATACAGTGCTTTTTTAAGTTAGTTCTATCAGTACAGTCAAATCAAATCTTTTTTTCTTGGTTTTTCTCCATATCATGTAGTTTATAAGCTTCATTTATTTTAATCTTTGACTCCTTTTTATTTAATTGTTTAAACAATAAAAAATAGTCATTTATTTTTTGTGAATTTTTATTATTACTTGAATTTTTGTCATTACTTAAAAAGTTACAAGCATAATGTGCATTCTTTTTTTTGCTCATAAAAACATATATTTTCATACATATAATGCATTCACAATTATTTAATAATAATAATAATACAAAATATTGTAGTAACATTGTCTAATTTTCTTCGTAATTTTGCAAGTTACTTTTTAAATATTAAAAATGTCGTTTGCAATTCATAACTTTGAGTTAAGAATGATTTATTTTAATTGAGATGGACTGAAGATGGGAAATAAAGTGTAAATCACAATGATGAATGCTTATTTATTATTTATTCATAATACTACTGAGACAATATTTTGAAGTAAAATATTTTATTATTAAATAAAGAGGTCCGGCACATTGGGTTCATCAATCGATGATGTTATCTGTTAAATAAAAATCATCATACATTTAATTTATTTATTTTACTTTTAAATGATTATGGCAATAAATGTTTGAATATATGCTTACCATATGGTCAGGTTCAGTTTACCATCCCCATTTGAAGCTCTAAGAATTGAAAAATAAAATATTATTTGTTTGTCCGAATATGTTATTTTTTAAATTTTTATTAAAACTAATTTTGTAGTAACTGTAATAAGACATAATCCTATTTTTATAGCACTTTCGAAAAAATTTATTTTAAGAAGTTACAGGCTTTAGCAAACACCAGAAATATTCGTTTTGAAAAATTGTTGGATATATAGACTAGTAATTTGCAACTTGAGCATATTTCGTTAACAATTTAAATATTGTTGTAAACAACGAAATAAAAATTTTGTGATGGCCCGTTTGGAAAACACTACTTTTTCTTTTATAGTAAATAACTAAAAACTAAAATGTTATTTGTAAATTTATAGCCAGAATGAACTTGAACTATCAATTTAAAATAAATTAGGGTTGAAATACCTTTAATAATTTACGAGTTTAAAAAATCAATTTTTTACATACCGAAAATGCATCTTTTGCGCTATTGAGATTGCTATCCAGTGCCTATTGTACAAAAAAATTAATGCTTGAAAAAATGTTTATTGGAAAAATACAATAAAAAAATATAATTTTTTGGAACTCACACTATTAACCTCGTTCATCAAAGTATCCTTCAGATTTTGGGTCTGTTGAAAACCAAAAATTTAATATTTTACACGTTTTTATTATTTATTATTTATTAATAATGTGCGTTACTTCTGTATTGAGTTACAAAACTCCGAATGAAAAAAAAATTTGCCAACGTTGATTAAATAGGAAATATAAAGTTGAAAATCGCTACCTATAAAAATTTTTTAAAAGTCTGATTTTTAGTGTGTCATCTTTTTTAGACCGATCTAATATTTATGAATAATAAAATATTTATTCCAGGCTGTCTTTAAAATAATGAATTAAATATAATTATACTTAATATATAATTATATTACTATCTCATTATACATATATGTTATATTTATTTTACACATTTAATAGTAAAATAAATATAATTATAAACATTAAACATTATATCGATGACTATGATGATCTTTGATATCTAAATTTCTGTTAACTCAAAGTAAAAGAATTTTCAACTACAAAATATTAAAGAAAAACTATATATTTTAGCCCATTTTTATTGCGGATCATTTTTACTTAAAAAATTGATTGAATTTTACTGACCAAATCTACGGCAGTTTCTCCAAGACTCGCTCCTGTCTGAACCGCCTACAAATCGAAAAAAAATGGTTTACGATTGCTTTATAATAACGGTTTGGTGGACTAGATATATTTAATAAAAATTACCGTTTTGGTAACATCTTTTCCAGCAGTTTCAAAGTTTTCCACTAACTATAATTAAAAAAAATTTTTACATAAAAATAAAAACATCGATTTTGGAGTTTCAATTTTTTAGAATTAATTTTTTTTGTTTTGTACGCACCTTTTCACCCAAGCTTTTGTTGGATCCTGATGTCTCTGACTAAAATGGAAAAAATGGACATTTAAAAACACCTTTATTTTAAAAATACCTTTCTTTTCTCAATTCATATGAGCATCAGTATTTTCAGATCGAATTTAGAAGGTAAGTTTCCGAAAAAATCAGATTTTTATGATAAATTGGTGAAATTTAGAGTGACGATTTGACGATGACTCCTATATCTTTAAAAGATATTTTAATATGTTATTGTTGATGCAGAATGAAGTTTCCATGCCAATTTTTAATCGTGTATTTTAATGCGTACCAAAGTTTAGTAAAATTCTTGAAATATTCATAGATTCTACAATATTAAGATATTGTAACTTAATAAGGAGTCATTTTTTTTGTTTTTAATGTGCTAATTCATAATCTTGTATGTAAAATAACAAAATATTTGAGCCTCTGTTACGTCCTGGCATACTTTCAAATTTTTAAACTTTTAAAAATAATTTAAAAAATAACTTTTATAATTAAAAAAATTATAAAACTGTAATATGTGAGCGAGCCAATTCGTCAAACTATGTACCTTTTCGTTTTGGTCATCCAAGTTTTGGTTGGCTTCTGATCCCTCTGCCTAAAGAAAAAATGGACATTTAAAGATACCTTTATTTTAAAAATTACTTTCTTTCCTCGATTCATATTAGTAGTATTTTTAGATCGAATTTAAAAAGTAAGTTTAAGAAAAAATCAGATTTTTATGATAAATTGGTGAAATTTAGAGTGTATATATGAGCAATTCCATCTCAATTCAACGACGATTTGACGATAATTCCTTCCTTAAAAAAATTTTTTTTTAATATGTTATTGTAGATGCAAAGTGAAGTTTCCATGCCTATTTTAAACTCTGTATCTCAACGCGTATCGAAATTTAGTCAAATTCTTGAAATATTCATAGCTTCTATAATATAAAGAGCCCCAAAAAACAGTACGCGTACTGTGAAAAAGGAGGCAAACACATTTACAGGATGCATATAGTTGTTAAAGAAATAATTGATGAAAAATACCTTTAGAAAGCATATTTATCTAGTCAGTTTATCAAAGGTTTTCTTTAATAAACTCGGTAATTGAAACTTCATGCGGAGGCGGTTACGAAAAAAAAAACAAATGATTGAAAAAAATGACGCCCTTGCACAAAAGTACAACCTCGTACTTTTTTTTTATTGGAAAGAGAAAAATTAATTAAAAAAATATCAGGCTTTACAGAGTTTCCCCCAATTCTACAATGAAATTTATATTAATTATTGAAAATTTATATTGGTCAAAATCTGTCAAAAATCACTTGGATTCGAGATAATTCATTTTGCATCTATAATAATATATTAAAAAATTAAAAATAAAGAAGGGGTCATCGTCAAATCGTCGTTGAATTGAAATGGAATTGCTCATATTTTTGCAATTAATTTATCAATTTTTCACAATTATGACGTATCTTTTATATTGTTTTTAGAATCTCAAAGAATATAGAAAATATATACTGCTATTTGGCAAAAAGTTTCCAAGTCTGGCATGAAATTATTTATATACTTAGAAACAATATACCAAAAATTGATCCAATTTTTGTAATTTAAAAAATACTACTTAGCGCCATATAGAATCAAGTTAAAAAATTAATTTTCATTCATTTATTTATTATTATAAAAAAATTAAATTATACATAAAAGCAGTGCAGTTTATTTCTTTGTTTAAAAAAAAAGTCACTCACCACTTCATCTTCAGCTTGTCGCTTGTATTTTTGATTCAATGGACCAGCCTTTAAAAAACATAAAAATTCCATTTACCATTCAAAAATTAGAGGTAGTACAAAAAAAACGAGAAAAAATTTAGTAAACTTACCTGGACGAGTCCAAAGACAAGAAGGCTCACACACAGAATTTTCATGAACATCTTGGAGTCGAATTTCTTAACAATTCGTAAATGAATGTGACTTTCGGTGATTTTCACGCCTTTTTATACCAACGAATCTCAATCAAAAATAGATAAAGTTTTTCAACCCATAATTTATTTTAAATTAGTGCTCGAGAACAGAAAACGCCTATGGTGAATAAGAACATTCTTCTTAATTGAACAATTTTTGACTAATTTGAATGAGGAAAAAGTTTCATAAAAATAAAGCTTTTAATCTTTTTTTAATTGAGGAAAAAAAATTCCGAAATTATTTATTTCGTATAGCCACGCAGCACGTGGCTGTGATGTATCAAAATTTTTTTTTAAATTGAACGGCATAGGCGTTTTTGTAATTGAAAATTTTTGAGTAATTTGAATCAGGAAAAGTTTTATATATTTCATGTATTTAAAATAAAATTTTTCCTGCCGTTAATTGATAAATAATCTAGTATTGCTTAACTTATTTTGGACGGCCACGCTTCTCGAGAGGTTAATTATACACAGATGCCTACGGCTTTGTTTTTCTTAATTGAGGAAAAATATCCGAAGTGTACTTATTCTGTATATAGCCACGCAGCACCAGAGCCGATTAAAAATCGCCAATTAAAATAAATATTTTTTTAATTGAACGCCATAGGCGTTTTGTTTAATTGAAAATTTTTGAGCAATTTGAATGAGGAAAAGTTTTCTGTACCAAAAATAAAATTTTTCGTTCCCTAAATTGAGAAATAATCTCGTATTGCTTAACTTATTTTGGACAGCCACGTTTCTCGAAAGATTTATTATTCACAAACGCTTATGGTTGTAAAAAAACATTTTGATTTAAATTTAAAAATTTTCCATTAATTTGGATGAGGAAAAAATTTTATATATCAAAAATAAAATTTTTCGTTTTTTTTTAATTGAGAAAAAAATCTCGTGTTGCTTAACTTATTTTGGACAGTCACGCATCTCAAAAATTTAATTATATCTGTATATGTACTTTGATACCCAGAATCCAAATCTGAAGTCCGTTTGGCCCGTACGCCTCCAAAATTTTGAGTTAATTATATAAAAAACTGCTAAAAATGGTAAAAAATAATAAAAAAAAACTATGCAGTTATAAAAATGAAAACAAATTTTTGAACTAAACCGCAAGTATGTATTTTATTGTATTTTGATGCGCTGAACCCAAATCCGAAGTCTGTTTGATCTGTACACCCCTAAAATTTTGCGTAAATTGCGAAAAACTGCTAAAAATTGTAAAAATTCATGTACATGTACTTGCCTCGAATTACTGCCGCCATTCTTGATTATTTATATGTGATATTCAATAAGTCTGAGAAAATTAAAAAAATGGATGATTAGGGTTGATCTACTTGCTATAAAGTAATCTTCATTGCCTTAATTTTGAAACGTTTTGCACAATATTTTTTCGAATAACTGTCACAAATGATGATTACCAATATGACTACATTTTGAAGAAATATCTAATTATCAAATTTTATTGTTGCATTAGACCCAAAAAAGAAATAGCTTTTTATGTTCCACACAAAAAGTTATTGGAAAGGATCGAACGTAAGGAAGAAATACCAGAACCACTGGTATGTTTTTTTAAAACATCAAAAATGTTCCTCTTGTTCATTCTTAGAAATTTCATTCAATACAGGCTGGATTTCAAACGCAACAAGAAGAAATCAAGTTCCAGATAAACACACTGAGAAAAAAATTGCAAGATGAAAGAAGTACTTATGCCAGGGGTTCCAGTGATTCCTTTGAGAAGCCATTTAGACGTATGGAGTTTTTTTTTATTTTAATTTTTATATGAGGGATTCTGCGCTGTTTCAGTTACCTTCGGACTATTGCATTTCCGATTAAAAAAAATTTTTTTTTTATGTTTTAGTATACTGATTGAGACTAGGCTTCATGACAATTTTCAGTCTTTTGTATTAAACTGTTTCGGAGATATTAATTTTTGAAAAATTTCTCTCCTTTTTTCAGAAGCTCATAACTTTGTTAAAAATAAACCAAGTTAAACTTTTTTTTTTAATTTTCGTTTTTAAACGTACTTTTTAATTTAAAAATATTTAAAAATTCTTAGATAAACATTACTTGGAGTAAATATTAATAATTTTAAATAAAGTATCCTTTTATATTTTTTAACATTAATTATATTACTATTGATTGACATCTGTTTTAAAGTTTATATCTTCTATATGTATGATTTTCCAGTTCAGGTGCAACCGAAGAGAAAGTTTTTTGAAAGTGAGGATTCTTTGGACAGGGGATCAAAATTCCAAGCTCCTGAAATAGCAAATCAGCTTGAACTTATCGAAAAGCTTCGTTCAGACAGCAAAATAGGATTTTACTACATGATATACGCGGTTGATCGTACCTCTGAATTTTTTAATCCTTATGCTCTAAAGTAAACAAAGAATTTTTATTAATTTTTTTTCAGAAAAGAATTGTTTTGGGTATTTTACAGTTTTTCTTCATTTTTAATTATTCTAATGTTTCTTCTTGTAAAGAATTGTCCAATACGAGGAATTGAAGAAAACATACATGACGCTGAGTTTGAGTGGAGTTACCCAGTACAGTCCTGGAGAAACGACTTTCACACCCCTGGAAATTTGGGAAAGAGACTACAAATACTATCTTAAGCTCAAAAAAGTAAGATTCAAAAAAAGTTTTGATACATGAGCAATACATTATACATTATACATGAGCAATTCCACCTCAATTCTACGATGATTTAACAATGACCTCTTCAGTTCTTAAAATATTCATAGCATCTACAATAATTAAGATATCGTAGCTTAAGGAGGTTGGCTACATACATATAATGAAATGATAAAAATTCGTTCAAATTTGGAGAGAATATTCTTCCATATGAAATACGTGAAAACAATTTTTTTTAAATTTTCGTCTACGTATTTTTCGAACAATTGAAACATGAAATAGCCATTTTCAGACAATATAGATATACATTCTGTGTATATAAGAACGTAACTTTACTACTCGATTACTCAAAAATAATGTAGACGACTCTAATTTTTATCATGTTCTTAACAAATTTCCTTTCCCTATACTTTTAACATGTAAAACGTCATTTATTTTCGCCATTTGTAGCCAACCTCCTTAATAAAGTGTAATTTTTTTGTTTTTTAATGCATTTTTTGGAAAAGAAATTGAAAATTGAGGAAAACATTTTTTCAGTGTCTATTTGGACATTTTGAGCTCAAAAATTGCATATTCTTTCAATGGGATTCTTTCGATTAAAAAAAAAATTCATAACATTTTATATGAAAAAGTCATCGTCAAATCGTCGTCGAATTAAGATGGAAATGTTCAAATTAATCTATCTTCGATATTACAGATCAAAACTTTTGTCAATTATGCTCTCTGGAAAGCTTTCTATATTTGGAGAAAATCGATAACTGTAAAAAAATATCTGCAAGCCAGAGACCACATGGAAAAAAATTTGTTCATATCTGATCCAATATTGAGCACTGCACTTCTCGAGGTCAAAGCAATGTGTGCTGTATTTTTGGACTCTTCCTTCTTCGACTCCAATGTTTTGGAAAAACTTCCTCTCTTTCTCTTCGTCGAAATGCAATTTGCCAAATTGGAGATGCACCGAGAAAAGCTCGACGAGTTTCGGACCATTTCTATGGACATTGCATACAACGCTTGTTTCGCTGCTCTCCTTGCTGCTGGATATACTCCAGATGATTCTAACATTACTATTGAACAGACTGCTTATGGCAAACTTGGTGAATTTTATAATACGATGTTCCTATACATTTTCCTTAAAGTGGTTGATCTGTAAAATGATCGTCGATAGATTTTGATCAAAATTTGCATAAACTTTTTTAAATGTTATATCCACGTGTGTATTAAATTTTAGAAGGTTTCACCATGTAAAAGTCGAAATCTTTCATGATACATATTACATTTTTCTGTACCCTCACCATAAGAGCCTGTGTTAAAATAACAGATTTCAACAATAAATATCTCGAATTCTAGACGGTTAAGTTTTATATAACATTGAAGAAACTTCGTTTAGTTTTTTAAAAAAATCTATTTAAAAAAAATTGACATTGAATTGACATTAAATTTGTAAAATCCAGACTCTGGCTTTTGAAAAAAAGTTTCCAACTTTTTGAGTTTTAGTTTAACTAATAATTAAGAACATGAGCATATTTTAAAAATAATATAAACATTAAGGTGGGTAAAAAAAACAAAGTTTTTTTCTCTTCGGTCATTGAAAATCTTGTTTCTAGACACCTCTAGAGAATTCTCACTAATTACTATAGCTCTTTAAATAGATAGAAACAACCTCCGGATTGCAATTTTCGATTATTAATTAGTCTCTAAAACAATTAACTATTCCTTATAAAATATAGTCTCGAAAAATATAATGTATACAGGCAAAGAATTAAAAAATTACAGGATTTCAGATAAATATGTTTACATCATTTGAGAAAATCAAACAATATGGTAACTTTCAAGTTTTCAATTGAAGCATAAAGTATACAAAAATGAATTTCTGCAATTCGTAATAGTGCGCCTATGTTCTATTTTATAATTAACGTTTTTTTTTCATTTTTATTCATTAAGCCTTAAAGTAGTACATTTACGAGACGATTTTTTTAGGAAAATTTTGCATAAACTATCTTTCATGCCATGTGCATATGTTTATTAAATTTGAAGGAGTTTCTTTACATAGAGATATTCGAGATATTTATTAACGAAATTACAATTTTTCTCTATTCTTCCATAACAGCACGTGTTAAATATTACGATGTTGAACTCTAAATATCTTGACACTTAAGAAGTAGAACTTGATATTTCGTACAGCTTTCTATAGTATTTCAAAGAAGTTTCAATTACTTCTGTTGAACAACTGAAAACATTTTTTTCTAATTTTTATACATACGTATCAAGTACGGATCACATTGGATGACCTTGAATTTTAAGTATATGTTCTTTGAATAAACTAGTAACAACTTTTTCTAATAAACTTAAGCTGTAAAACCACATGGTACGGAGATAAATAAAATTAAAAATTTCTAATTTGACTGTTGTGTATGTACTACCTTAAATTTAAAAAGAAATCACGTTTTAAGTCTTTTCGTTTCAAAATAATCTCTGAACTTGACTGTATTGTGATAGCGACCTTAATTCGTTTTTTTTCAATTTTTATAATTTCAGGTCAATTCGGAGCTACGAAATTCAGGATGCCCAGGGACGGTATACTTAAAATGAGTTATATTGAGCAAGCAGCAAAAAGGCAAAAATGTTATCGTCTGTGCTGGTACGTTTTTGTTTTTTATTATGGAGGTTCACTCGTTTACTATGTGAAAATAATTTTTGAACTTTTTTTGCCAACATTTGGCATACACTGAGCTTGGTATGATACCCAAGTAGTGGTCCAATTTCAATAACATTCATCGTTTAGAAATCGAGATATTCACTTCGAAAATCGCATTTTTTGCGACTTCTCATTAGATCGGGTGTTAAAAGTAACAATTTTACACAATGAATATCTCAAAATCTGTGCTATCTTCCTTAAATTTTAAACGCATTTTAATACGCCATCAAGGATCGTTAATATTAATTTTTGTCAGATTATCTTCAAAATAATTTCACTTGATGATTTTTGCCTTTACTTTACACGCAAAACAATTGAGCGAGGACGAACAAACGTGTGAACCTCCTTAACTCATTATAATATATATGTAAGAATTTTGAATATTATTGTCGGAAAAAAATAAATCACTTCAGTTTCATTCAGCTGATCGACTACATGCAAACAAGCATGATGCGTGGCTTGTTGCGTAATACCTACGGAGAATTTTTGAAGGCCTTAAAAACTCATACAGATTTTCTTCCTGACAAGTGGGTACTTGAAGAAGAAGACTTAAATCTGATCTCAGAAAAGAAACGATTATCCAGTTGTCCCGCGCAGGCATGTTTTTAATCTTTTTCAAT
Organism: Cremastinae sp. A BG-2022a; assembly: GCA_030522545.1. Taxonomy (NCBI): domain Eukaryota; kingdom Metazoa; phylum Arthropoda; class Insecta; order Hymenoptera; family Ichneumonidae; species Cremastinae sp. A BG-2022a. The sequence continues at coordinate 12,958 of JAPYYW010001408.1, read as the reverse complement.
TACCTTTTTTAGTAAAAATTCTTTAGAACAGATTACTTAAGATAGTACATCCACGAAACAATTTTTTTTTAATTTGTTAAAATTTTTCATAAACTATCTTTGATGCCATGTGCACATATGTATTAAATTTTAAGAACTTTTTCTATATAAAAATCGAGATATTCATTATCGAAAATTAACATTTTTTCTACTCTCCCATAAGAGCACGTGTTAAATATTGCGATCTTCAACTCTAAATATTTTAATTTCTAACAATAAAAAGTAGAACTTCCTATAAGAAAGAATTTCCTATAAGAAAAGTGTTAAAATTTGTAGAATTAAGAGTTCGATAACTACGAAATGCTTTAGTAAATCAAGTTCAAGTTATATGTTGAAACATTTTGAAAACGAAGCTACTTATTTTCTAAGTATTCTAATTCAATCTTAAAAAATAAATGTAAAAAAAACGAAATATTTTAGCATCCGTATTTTATCGTTGATCTCCTGATGACGAGAGAAGAAGGAATTTTAATGGAACCGTCGGAAAATATATTTCGTTACGTTCTGGCAACGCTGCAGGCAATGTGGGAAGAAAATTTAGACGCGATCAAGCCTCTTTTGACGGATACATACTTTTACTCCTTCACGAGGTAGCGTAAACTAATATTTACCTAAAAAACGTATAATTATTTACTTTAGCGCCTTTTCCGAAAATCGCCTCCTTAATTTTTTTTCTGCGATAGTTCATATTATTTAGATATAAAAAATAATATTGTGAAGAGTCCAGGAGGTTTCCTTCAATTAAAATTTTTCATTAATAACACAAAGCTAAAAATGATAAATTTTTGAATTTTTGATTGCTCGTAATATTCGATCATTCACTACATTTTGACCTCACTTTCGAAGTTAACAATTGGAATAATTACAATTCTTTGAAAACGTAGACTGCTGAGATCTATTTAAATCCCATGTAATTTTTTCTGTTTCTATTATAAGAATTTGCAAAGTGAAATGATAGACAATGGACATATCCATTTCCAATCAATATTTTTATCTCCAGACGTATTTTAAATTCAATTCCCAATCCATTTATCCGATACTTTTAGCATCTTCATATTTCAGTAGAAATATCAGGAGACGACTAAAGACATTCCTTAACCCCGACCACGTGGAAAAGAAAATCCCTACCAATCTTTTAATAAATTAGCAAATCAAAAATAAAAACGTAATCTTAGGATTTATAATTGGCTGCTTATAATCTAGATATTTTTAAATCAATTTTTTATTAGTACAAAATTCACCAGTGTGAAATTTTAGCTTCCCCCACCGGAATATCATTTTTTAGGGATTAAGGTTAAAAAAAATGTTTGCGCTGATTCTCGGAAAAGGCACTAAAGTAAATAATTACTTAAAAAAAGTAAGTAAAAAAAGTGATAAAAATGGAGACTTATTTGTGTTGAAGACCCATGATAAATCGAAAAATTGAGGGTTCCCTTATTGGCCAAGCTCCACTGATCCTGAAAATCATAAAAGGGGATCCGGTGATAATCGAGTTGAAGAAACAGGTTTCTGAAACTCTGAACGCCAATTTCGATGCTGTGAATCTTTATTGCAAGCGTTTCGATGCGATTTGCAATTTTTATACTGAGGATATGGATTACGACGAGAATATTATTCGTGAGAACGAGAAGTGCGATCTCTTTCGCAGCTGGTGTTCTCGTTACCTCAACGAAACTGACAAAATTCAGAGCATCGCTGAGCATCAGTCGATGGGAATTTTTTTCATTCAGCTCGACAGATTTAAGAAAAGCGCCCTCGTTGCGCCTAGCAATAAACAGAGAGTTCTGGAAGTCGTTATGCCTGGGTAATCAAGCAAATAATTGTCAATATGAAAACACTTTGTGTCAAATTTTTTAATTTTTTTTTGTCAAATGGTTCAAAAATTATCAAATTTCACATTAGTTCTGTATTTAGCATTGTGTGGCATGCCATTTTATTCTGACACTTTTTTTTTGTAAATTGGTTCGAAAATTATCAAATTTCATATTAGTTTGGATTTAGCATTGTATGGCATGCCATTTTATTCTGACACTTTTGACACTTTATTCCAAATTTTTTATTTTTCATGTAACGAAAATACATCCTTAACTATTTTTCGCTTAAATTTTCACTTCGCGTAGCTATAGTTGTCTGCATCATCACAATTTTGTTATTAAAATTTATTATTTAAATTATTTTACAAAAATGCTTTATTTTTTTTAATACGACATGTAATATGTACATTTTTAGTTGGGTCATTCGCTCGTTTATTTTTTCAACTAATAATGTATTTTTTAGTATTGGGAAGTCCAAAGTGAATGCTCTGCTTTCGGAGGCCATAGAAGCTATTACCTTTTTGGCCTCTGATCCTGTTTCAACCGACGATTTCGTCGAGTATATAAAATTCGTCGACAAGGCTCAACAGAAAGTCGACAATTTAGAAGCCCAATTAGATTACGTTAAGGAATTATACGACATAATGCAGGAATACGATATTCCAGTAGCTGACGAGGACACTTCGAATTATTTGGTTAAATCATTAAATTATTTTATTCATTAATTTGCTTCAAATTCTATATGAGCAATTCCAGATCATTTCAATGACGATGTGACGGTGACCCCTTCATTTTTTTTAAATTTTTAAATATGTTATTGTGGATGCAAAATGAAATATCTATTTCAATTTTTAGCTACCTATCTTAAGGTACTTCTAGCACTAAATCACAGTTAAAGGATTTCATTGAAGATTTGTGCAAAACTTTTTTATATGATCTTACACACTTGTATCAAATTTAAAAAGGTTTCACCATGTAGATATCGAGATATTTGTTGTTAAAATTCATAAATTTCTGCACTCTCTCATAAGAGCACACACATTTTATGTCTTACCTTGATCGATTTATATACTTTTCAACATGTAAACATTAGCACCTCTCCTTTCCAGCGATATTCAAATGAAATGAATTTTTTCTTACAAACTTTGGTACACACTGTGATACACACTTCATGAAGCATCTACATATTAAAAAATTAAAAAAAAAATAAAAAAATAAAAAAATTAAAAAATCGGAAGGGGTTATCGTCAAATCGTCGTTGAATTGACTCTGGAATTACTCATGTATATTAGCTAGAAAGATCTAAGGAAAATCAGTTGCTGATGTTGGTCTCGTATTTTTCAGGGAATCAGCGTCCAGTTCACAACTCTTCGTTTGGCTGTGGACAAGCGAATGGAAGAAAGACAAAAACTCATTAACAGATTTAATGTTCAAATACAGAAAGACATAACTGCGCTTGTTGACGACATTTCAGCCATAAATGATGAAGTTATGGTAAATTTTATATTTTTTTTACAAAATTTTCAAATAAAAAAAAATTAAATTCAAAGAAAAATCGATTCTTTGTAATCGCAGCAACCCTGGCTCCTAAGCTCGGAGAGCGATGTAGAGCGGTGCGCTAACAAATTAAAAGAGCTGTCAGCGAGATTGGCCGAGTGTTCAAATTTGGCGACAGAGTACAGGAACCATCAGAAAGGCTTTAAATTGGAGATAACAAGATTTGAGATTTTGGAACACGTCACGAACGAAGTCAAGCTGAGAAGTCTGCTCTGGGAGAGCGTGACTTCCTGGACTCAGATCGTCGACGACTGGTATCTGGCCGACTTGGAAAACCTTAATGTCGAGGAAATGACGAGTCTGACGATGAAATACCTCAAAAATGTCGCCCAGCTGGAGAAAGGCCTACCGGCAAACAATATCGTTCCAAAATTAAAGGAGAATGTCGAAATAATAAAAGACAAATTGCCAATCATCGGCTACCTGAGAAATCCTCATTTAAAAGCTCGACATTGGAATAAAATCGAAAATTTACTGAATCACAAGTTCAAAGTAATTTTTTTTATTACATATATTTTATTTCTAACATGTTGAATATTAGTGTTTATTGTGTTATATTGTATAATATTTTTTTCATACATACGTAGCTAGTACAAGTCACCTTGTATGACCTTGAATTTTGAGTATGCTATTCTCGAATCAATTAGTAACAACTGTTCTTAAGGTGATGCCGTAGATGTACCACGTGACACGAAACGCGATTTGCTCAAACATGCAAATTATTGATATTTCATCAAAATCCAAAGATCAGCCCATTTTTGCCACTAAGCTGCGTGAGCTAAATAAATATTATTCTCATTGACAAAGAATTAAAGAAGTTTGAACCAATTGCGTTATACAAGTGTCTGGGATTTGCGGGATTGTTTTAATAAACTTTTTTTTGAAAAACCACGTAGTACGGAGATAAACTAAATTAAAATTTTTGGATTTGATTGTACTGACATAACTACCTTAAGGATGTATGAGTGATGTTTGTAAAAATATGAGAAATTGATAAACATTTGGTATTGCATTCTTAAAAATGTGAAAAAACTTTGTGCCAAATTTGAAATCGTTTTACTGAATAATTTAAGGTTGTTCCACAGCAAAACTCCGTTTATTTAAGAAAAATGTAACAAAATTATGTGTTTTATAAAAAAAGAGAACGAATCAAATAAATAAAGAGTTCAGTAATTCTATCGTTTAGTTTCTGAGATACTTGAAGTTAAAGTTTAGCAATTTTCTCATCTAAACAAGCATTAAGGTAGTTCAATAGCAAAAACCGTTTAACTAAGAAAATATTGACAAAATTGCATGTTTTGTAGAGTACCACCTACAGAAGTTATATTTAAAAAAAACAGCATGATGTAATGTCCAGCTTTAGAGAGAAAAATCATTGTGGTGGAAATTTTCTATTTTTTACATTTAGAAATAAATTTAATATTCTCGAAGTTCAGTATTAGTGACGAAAATTCCATAAAAATGACATAATTATATTTCTTCTATAATTACTGATAATATTTCCAAAAATTCGTAATGTTGTACCTTTCTATCGACACGATATACTTTTTCGTGAAGAGGAGCGGCCCCTTTTTTCAGCACTTAGCTATGGAACTACCTTACGAGTTATCAAATTCCAAAGTTGCTAAGATTTAACATTGCTTCTTATGGAGAATTTGTAAATTTTCACTAAATACAGATTTAAAAATATGAGATTTTTGTACATTTTTAAAATATATATTCATATAGTGGTGTTCATGTTATATTACTGTTAAAATATGCTCAAGTTACTAATTCATAGTCAAACTAAGACTCGAAAAATTGGCAACTCTTTAGTAAAAGCCAGAGTCTAGATTTTACAAATTTATCGTCAAGAATTTACTTTTAGCTGGGATTGTCTGTCCCATTAAATTTTTTATTTTAATTATTTATCTAAAACTTTCATTTATTGTATATTTTAAAGGCTGAGGAAGCGTTGCACTTAGAACTCTTGGAGAATCTCGGAGCATTCGCGTATCCAAGTGAGTTGATGGAAATCGCAGCCTCTGCTAGTTCCGAGTACAGTCTTGAGTTGATGTTGAAGAAAGTGGAATACACGTGGAAAAGCATGGATTTCATCGTGATACCTCATAAGGAGTCGAAAGACGTTTTCGTTCTTGGCTCTTTGGAAGAAATTCAGGCCGCTCTGGACGAGAGTAACATAAACATTCAAACGATAGCTGCTTCAAGACACGTTGGTCCGATCAAAAATAGAGTTGACGATTGGATTAAACAATTGGACTTATTTTCCAATACTTTGGTTAGTTATTAAAAAATTCTTTTAGTGACATATTTACGAGATAATAAAATCTGTATAATTGAGCACAAAATGTTATTTACATTTAAGGATGTATGCCTAGTCAAATCCGCAGTTCATCTATTCGTTTTTTTTTTTCAAATTATCTTTTATGCGCAAACAATAATGGTCATACATTTTTGCCAAAATAGTGATTTAAAAAATAAGAATAGTGTAGATATATTAATAAATGTCTACAGTATGAAATAAAATTACGACCTGATTTGACTATTGGAGACAGAGACATTTTGTGCAGTTAGCCAATCACAACTACGCCATTTGAAACACCCTGGACAGGGGAAAATTCAATCAAGAATATTTTCGTAAAAACATCGGCAAAGATGTTTTTTTTTCGTAGAAAGATCTAGTATAATAGCTTATATTACAAGCTTATATTATTAGCTTATATTACTTATGTTAGCTTATATTACTTATAATACAATAGCTTATATTGCTATAGATATCAATCACAACGAAAATGATGATAAACAAAATAATAGGTACACATCTGTAAATAACAGTAAATAACATTTATGGAGGTAGAGAAATCTCCATAGTTTCATTTTTCAATATCTTTTTTAAACGATCGGAAATCATACTTTTTTTCCAATCGATACAGCGTGATTCAGTTTATTATAGGGGAAGGGGGAGGGTGCAAAATGGCCCCCTGAAATTTCCAAAAGCTAAAAATATTTGAGGACTAAATGGACCCCTAAAATTTTTTATGCGTAAAGTGTTTGGGAGTAAAATTTTAAAAAACTTACAAATATTTTTTCGAGCAAAATGGGTTTCTAAAATTTTTTTCAAGTAGAAATTATTAAGAAATAATGGTAAGGAATAAAAGGGGTAAACTAGATCACAAGTTCAACAACATTATTTTCCATAATTATTTTAAATTAGTTTAAATATCTCAAATATTAGGCATACATCTTTAATTTGAATGATCATTATCAGGAGGAATGGCAGTACTGTCAACAACAGTGGATGTATCTCGAAGCGATCTTCTCCGCTCCGGACATTCAGAGGCAACTTCCGGTTGAAGCTAAGCTCTTCGTTGCCGTTGACAAATCTTGGAAAGATATCATGAGACGAACCAAAAGAGTTAGCACCTTTTTTCACAATGAATTTTACGATAAAAATTCATTGAATGATTAACTATAGATATGATATAGATATAGATAGAATAGATATGATTAATATTTAAATAATGGCAAAACTGTTATACATGAAATCGTAGATGCCTCTAGCATTGGAAACTTGCACTCAACCGGGACTTCTGGAACAGCTGAAGGAAAACAACAAAAATCTGGACCAAATACTCAAATGCCTCGAGGCTTATTTAGAAACCAAAAGGATCGCTTTTCCGCGATTCTTCTTTCTCTCGAACGACGAGCTTCTCGAGATTTTGGCTCAAGTAACGTGAAACAGATTGACAAAAAGAAGGAGAAAAATAAAAGAAACGGTCTGTGGACATCATATCCGCTACAATATATATCAATGGCGTTATATTCGCGTCAGTAGATCCGTATCGTTGCTGTTTTTGACAGATATATTACCGGTATGACTCATCAGTGATGAAGAACAGTTATTCTGTTCATTTTGTTGCTGCGTCGATAGTTGTCGTGCTGAGTATTTGATTAATAAAATAGTTCTATAGGTACAGTTAAATTAAAAGTTTTTATCACTTTTGTATCTCCATATCATATGGTTTTCGAGCTTAAGTTTATTAAAAAAAGTTGTTGCAAATTCTTTCGAGAACAACACACTCAAAATTCAAGGTCATCTAAGGTGACTTGTACTTGTTACGTATGTATGAAAATTATGAAAATCAAAATCTTAGGATTTTATAACAAACTAAAGGAAACTTCTTTAATGTTCTTTAAAGAGCTGTGAAAAATTTCAACAAGTTCCACTACCCATAAGACAAGATTTTAGAGTTGAAGATCATAATATTTAACGCGTGTTCTTATATTGGAGACTGCAGAAAGTAGTGATTTTGACAATAAATATCTCGAGTTCTATGTAGTAGAACCTCTTTAAATTGAATATACAATTGCACATTATATCAAAGAAAGTTTTTGCAAATGTTTAACAAAATTCTAAGAAAACAATTTTTTGATAGAACTAACTTAAATGAAATATTTAATATGTAAAAAGAAAAGAGTAAGTTTTTGGGTAAGAATGGGAGAAAAAAAAGGAAAGGGAATGCTACGCACACGTAGGAAATAATGAGGAACATGTTATAAAATGATAATAATTTCTTCAATTTATTTAATATCGCGGATATAATATAACATGCGGATATAATGTCTGTGTAGACATCTTATGACGTACAACCGAAAGAAATATCATCAGAATGAGGGAATAAATGATTTATATGATGATTTTAGACGAAAAATCCTCACGCTGTTCAGCGACACCTGCAAAAATGTTTCGACGCTATTTATCGTCTGGAATTCGCGTCGGCAGTCCAGGAAGAGACCGGAGAGACGACGGAGGTTGCTTTGACGACGGACATCGTCGCGATGATATCTCCGGAAGGTGAAAAGGTTAACCTGACGAAAGGCCTCAAGGCGCGCGGTAACGTCGAGGATTGGCTCGGCAAAGTCGAAGAATCGATGTTCGTCTCGTTGAGAAGAAGAATGAAAAGTGCGATCGCTGATCTCGAGACCAGAGGAAGACAGTTGTTCCTTTCATCACATCCTTCGCAGGTTTTATTCGTTCGACATACTTCCAAACAAAAGACAATAACTATAGGGTTAAATACCCAGTAGTCAGCCGTTTATCCAGAAAATTTTATTTTCTATAAGTAATATCATAAAGGGAACACAAAATTTGAAATAACACAAGACAAAAAACAAAACGTTATTTATTAAATTTTTGTATAAATTTCATATAAATTTGATAAAAAATCATTATTAAAATGAAAAAAGGCACTTTTTTCTAGCTTTCGGCCACGTTAAAATCGGTGCCCAACCGTTGAGTATCCAATATTCAGTCTTTATATTTCTTCTTTGCCACGTATACTTTTATACCTAATATTTTTATTTCGGGTTCACGCATTTTTCTCATAAACATTTTTTTTTCTTTCCATATTCATATGGGAAACTTTTTCCGTTTTTCGTTTCCTTTTTTTCTTCTTTTTTCTCTTTAGCTTCAATTCTTTTTAATTTTTGTTCTTTATACTTCAAAATAGAAACAGAAAGAATTCAAATAATAATTTATAAAAAACGACAAAACCTATAAATAAGAGACTTGAATAATAATATTGTGAATATTGTGACTGACTATTGATGAATGTACCAAATTGGAGGAGAACGAGTATTTAGACGGGAATGGCTGAGTACTGGATCGACAATGTAAAATGAAGTACCCAAAAGTCAGCCACTATAAAATGTACATTCTAAGTTATTTTACACTATTTTTGACACAAAATAACCTGAAAAATGAAAAGACTTCATATGTTTCAATTTATATGAATTATTAAAAAATCCTTTCTGTGGAATCATTAAAGAATGCATACATGACTAATGAGCATTCTATAATACGAAAAAAATAATGAGGGACACAAATCCACGCTTCTCGGTCGTCACGCTGTAAATGATTGTTGAAATGTCAACTGGTATTATGATCATAGTATTGAAAATTTGTTTATCAATACATAAAATATCTGAGATTTTAACAAATTTTTCACACTCATAGAGTCGTTTAATGCTATTCTTGTACATCATATAGAACTAAAAAGGCTGAGCACTAGAGAGTGGCTGACTTCAAGGCGTTTTACCTTGTTTTAAAATCTAGTCAAAATATTATCTCATACGTAAAAATGAAAAATTTGTATTTTTGTTTGTTTAATTGGCTTTTTACTTATTTGTTTGTGTATTATTTATTTTATAATATATTTTATGACTTTTAGTGAAAAGTAATTTCTCTATAAAATGTTTAATTGAAAAATCAATTATTTCGAATATTGCCACTTTTTCTTATTAAATATTGTACAAAAAATGAATTTTTATGTTGAAAATTAAGTATTACGAATAAATGATTATTGTTTTAGTAACGAAGAACTTTTTTTTGTTAATTTTTTTCATAAAATTTCAAAATGAAGTCATTTTATTAAATGAAAAGCAAACATAATCATAAAATAGAAATTATCTTTCACTTTAAAAATTTTATAAAAATTTGACGTCCATTCGTTACATTTTTACATTTATATTTTTTGTCCAGATTGTTCTTACGGTTTCTCAAATATTCTGGGCACAGAGTGTACATTTGATACTCGAATCGGGTGTTAACGTAGTAAACTCAATGCGTTCTTTTGAACAAAAGTGTTATTCTGTAAGTAGACAATGATTTAATCGTCGCTGTTGGAAAAATTTATTTTAATACTTAGACAAACAAAGTCCTGCATAATGAAGTCAAAATGCTGCATTACGAAACGGTATTATTTATTTTTTAGGATCTGAATCAACTTGCCGCGATGGTTAGATCCGATTTGCCAAAATTAATCCGTGACGTTATAATAAATCTTATTATTATTGATGTTCACGCGAGAGACACGATAACTAACCTAGTGGAAAAAACAGTCACGTCCAGGTGTGTTTGAGACAAAATTTAATAAAGCTTGTATCTTGCCAATTATTGATATTTTCTAATACCCTGGTGCAAATAATTTATCAGACCATATAATTAAATTGCATATTTGATCAGTTTGATTCTCAAATATTAATAGAATATGTTTTATATCATTAAAAATTCATCAGAATATGTCAAAAATTTGGCAGAATATGTTCTTGAATGACTAGGAATTGAAACGGATTGTAATAATATGTCAGAATTTATCCTATAAACTAATAATTTTGTGATTTTTTACATTAAATTAGGATCATTGTTTTTGTAAGTTTTTATCATTTCAAAAATTATCGACCAGAGCTTTAAAGTTTGCTTACATCCAAATTATCATTAATTCTGCATACATAAAATTTTCTATTCAATATGACATTTTTGTACCAAAATTATTATTTTATGCAAATGCTGATTGTTACCAAAAGATGTTAAGAAATATCAAAAAGGGTCAGCGTAGATATTGGTTAAAATATTACTTTTTTAAAATTATTTAACAAAATATGATAACATTGAATACTCCATTGTAAAGTTATGCGGTTTAAAATGTCTGATAAAATTTCAAATTATGTTCTAATGAAATATAAAATACTTTTTTTTTGTAAGATTATATCATATTTTGTAACTTTATTTTGTACTCGAATAAGTAATACAAATAGTAAAAAAAAGCATTTGACATTTTTTGATAAATATTAACACTTATGAGTTTCATCGAATAATGTATATCTTGTCAAAGATTATCATTTTTTTCAATTGTAATATCATACAAATTTTTCACATTATATGCCTAATTTTTTAATTAAAAAATGCTAAAAATTTGTAATAACTTTTCATTTGTGATACATTTTACGATATATTGTTTAATTTTGACAAATTACTGGCACCAGGGTATTGCTAATTTTTTCGTCAGATTTATTGTTATTCTCATTATTTTTAATTATTAGTACAAGTTTTGATTGGGTGAAAGCTCTTCGTTACTATTGGGACGATACAATAGATAATTGTTTGGCGAGAATGAGCAGTGCGGAATATTTATACGGATACGAGTATCTCGGTGCCCAAAGACGTCTGGTAATAACTCCGCTCACTGACAAATGTTATCTGTGCCTCATGGGAGCATTGCAACTCGATTTAGGTAATAATAAGTATTAATTATGGATAAATATACACTGTGACGACTTTTCCTCACAAGTCTCCGTCGTACAAAAAAGCCGCGGCCGATTTAAATAATTTTTGGGCGCCAGTCGGGAATTTTCTTTCCCGGCGAATTTATATTTTAAAATATCGACCTTGGGTATTGGTTTTGCTCGGGCTAGCACGCAACCATGTGTTTTGGTAGAGGGGTTGGGCCGGACCAAGAAAACTGTCACTTTATAATAATAAGTTTGAGGAAAAGAAAGGAGAAAATAAATGTTAAATAACGAAATAAATCCGGGATAACAATAGGTTTTATTCAATTTCCGCCGACCACAGTGAAGGTGAAGCCGACGACGTACAGAATTAAATTTTAAAGTCGCAAGAAAAATAATTGTTCAATTAATTAAATCTTGTTATCATCCACAAATTCAATGTTCAACTTTTAAATTACAATTTTCTCGTTTAACGATTTATAATCGGATTAAGTATTTCTCTCTCTCAATACAATATGCTTCTTGCCATGCGGTACAAATTTTGTAATGACGGACTGACAGAATAATACAATTTTCTTTAATATGAATTATATCAAACGTTCTATTATGCGATCTTAAAATTCAAAATAATATTTGTCTCGAGTTTCCGAGTTTAAATTGCTTGACCAGTGAATATTTTATGACACGGTCCTTTTATTTGACAAAAATTCCTCGAGAACATGGGATCGCGATAATTTTACGTTTAATATTAGTGCTCTTTTTGCTTTCTTGAATCCCTCTCGGCGATCCAACGAATAACAAATTTTAATTTAATGATTTAATAATTTTAACTGGAAGCTACAAAAAAAATAATTTGAAGAAGGTCCACTATCTCCGCAAATACCCAACTTTTCAAAAGAATTATTCGTAAATTGAAAATTCGAAATATTTCAACTCGCGGGACTAATTCTCGCGGTTACCGAAATTTATATTGAAATACGCGAGATCTGAATATTCTAGATCGTTCGCGATTCCTCACAATTCCAACAAAAATAATAATTTCTTTTCTAAATGATTAGCTAACCGTACAATAACCGGGTCGAAGAATCGGGCCTTTTCCAGCTTTCTCGAAAACTTCCCTCAGACGGCTAGTGACCTTGCGACTTACGGCATCGTCTCAGGCGGCAACTTCCTCCAATATGATGATAAATGAAACCAAAGAAAGTGGAGACAAAAGAGCGTGAAGCAAGAGAGCGAGAGCGAAATTTCTCTCGTATTTATACTGCTCGACCCTGGAGCTAATTTTTCCCCTACTCTGAGACTAACGTGACCCTGGCGAAAGTTCTCGATTATATTTGAGTTTACTCGAATTTTCCTGTTACGGGTCAATGCCCTAATTTTTAAATTAATTTCCTCTAACGGTAGGCCGGCTAGATTACGTGGCCGCTCGGTACTTTTTCCCTGTTGCCTCGCGTTGATCTGCGTTGGCGAATACCCATGAA
>JAPYYW010001407.1:0-29653 GCA_030522545.1 Cremastinae sp. A BG-2022a | reverse complement strand
TGTGTTAAATATTGCCATTTTCAATCCTAAATATCTTGAAATCTAGATGGTGAACCTTTTTAAAATTTTGCACATCTCTTTATTGTACTTGAAAGAAGCTTCTTTTAGTTTTTTTAAAAAAATCCTAAGATTATAAATTTTTTAATTTTCATACGTACGTAGCAAGTACAAGTCACATTGGATGACTTTGAATTTTGAGTATGTTGTTCTTGAAACAATTTGCAACAACTTTTGTTAATAAATTTAAGCTCTAAAACCACATGGTATGGAAATAAATTGAAATAAAAACTTGAATTTATGCATGAATTTATTTTTTTTTTCAAAGAATATCAGAAAGCTGTTGCATCGAGAGCAAATCACCGGACGACGAGCTTTTCAAACACCTGGCTCACTCGTACGCTGACAATAACGTAGAAATGCATTCGGGTGACGCCTGTCCACCGGATAATTTTACTGCTGGTGTGACAAATGGTGCTAATTGGTAGGTTAAAAAGAAACCAAAATTCACGATAAGAAATAACTTGAATAAATCATCATTCTTGCTACGTCGTTTTGTTATCGTACATTGTATGCCTATTAAATTGCATCGTATTGCCACATTGCAGGTACGTTGTGGTCGGCGGCATGCAGGATTATAATTACGCAGAATCCAATGCGTTCGAAGTTACGTTCGAAGTGAGCTGCTGTAAATATCCGAAAGGTGAAAATATGACCAACTATTGGCGCATGAACAAAGAATCTCTTATAAAATTTATGGAACAAGCGCACATCGGAATAAAGGGTAAAAGACGAAACATTATTTATCTATTTTTAACGCTTTGAAAGCGCATACTAACTATTTTCGAGCAACATAAATGCCTAACTTTCCGATTTTTCGCCCAGGTGTCGTTGTCAATGAGAATAACGAAGGAATACCCGGAGCTCAAGTCGCCATTCAAGGTATCAGCAAAAACGTCACGACGTCTGTCAATGGCGAATACTGGCGCCTGCTGTTGCCTGGAAATTACAAGATGTTCGTCTATGCCCCTGGGTAAGCTTTTTTTTTAATGCTGTACCAGACGTTTCTGTTTACTCTTCTCTCTTATCGCACGGATTTTCGTTAGAACGCGCAATGTTGAAATTTTAATCGTATTTTCAGATATCTACCAAGCGGAATGATACCGGTGACCGTGAGAGAGGACAAGCCCACTATTCTCAAAATAATGATGGATAAGGATCCTGTGATCGAACAAGGTAAACCTGTGTTCGATTATGCAGAAATGATACCGGTCCTTACGCATCTGTCGCCGTACGAAAGATGGGTCGCTTCTTTACGCGACGATGATTATTGAGTCGCGTAGACGCAGATCCATTCGATACGCGAAAATGTTCCTTACAAACGATGCGCGCGTTTCCCTTTTGTAGCCTTTCCTCATTTTCTTTTTGGTTTTTTTTTGTCTCGCAACATCTAACAACACAAACTTTTTATTTCTTGGTTACACGACGGAACTCTTCTTTTGTACTTTGCTTTCTTAATTTTTTCACAATCCTCGCCCACTTAACGATCATTTAATTGTTTTTTTCTTTTGCAGCGTCGTATCGGTAATCTCACTCATTTGGACTTTTTATCGTCATTAGACTTTTTTTTCAATCCTTTCGTATTCGTACTTTCCACACATTACAACTTTATTTTTTTGGATTTTTTTTTTACTTTTACGTGTGAAGCTTCAGCTTAGATCATGAAAGCGATCGTTACCTCTCGGACTTCTTTAAATTAAGATATGACGAGTGCACAAGGTATAAGGAGAAAATGAACAAAACGATGAAAGTCAAATGTACGTGATCGTACATCCTGAATTTCGGCTTTTGGAGAAGCAGATTAATGGCAGTGTCACGAAAATTTTTTTTTTAATACGAAAATTCGTTAACTTTCGAATCAAAATTATACACAAACGTCATTCTGTCTTCCAATTTTTGCATTATTCAAAAAATTTTCACAATTCAGTCTACGTAATATCGGGTGCGACATTTTAATCTGTTTCTCCTTAAGCGGGGAATGCATGATCGTATGAAGAAGGAAATTCTATAACTATGATTTATAAATGTGTGAAGAGAGGGAGACAGGTCTAAAAACGCTTAAGATAATTTAAGAAGAGAATATATGACATATATATACATTATTGGTGTTTCTAATAATCACCATAAACATATCTAAACAAATGAAAAACAAAACTCGAGCTACGTCTTGAAACTATTTTCAAATATTTGAAATTTTATCGGATTTACGTGGATTCAAAGAAATTATGGTCGTTTTTAACGTTAGGTCTCAAACAAAAGAACGAAACATATACTATATTCGATCTATATTCGTAGATGTAAACATTGATGAGAACAAAATAAAAGTACTACGCTTGTTAGACTGAAGTGGAATCTCTGAATGGCGATGATCGAACAAATTTGAATTAAAATGTATCGTTTTCGAACGAGCGATCTGATTTTGTATACAAGCAAAAAAAGTGATGAGAATACAAACAAAAATTGTACAGTTAAGAATTCAGAATGGAACGTCGATGAATAATTTTAAAAAAAAAGTACGTAGAAGGCGTTAGTGTTGGAAGTTACGTTAGAATCTGTATTTTCGTGTCTGTGTTGAGAAATTAAGAAACGAAAAAAAAAGAAGCATAACAGCGAGAAAATAAAAACAGATGTACAATGTATGATGCAGTTTTACGAAAATAAAATAATTATCTTTGCCGCAAAAAAAAACGCATGTACATCTTTAGTACCGGGTCATCGGCCTTCTCCTCGTTTCCTCGTTCGTATGTCACTTTTATTCGTTGTATCTTCTTTTATTTTTGGTTTGCTTCGTTTTCTGCCTATGCCTTGTGTTCTCGATCGACCTCCTCGCGATCCTCTTTTATTTTCTTTTATTTATTTCTCATTGTTCATCCTTTGATTTGTCCCGTAGCACGAAAGAAGAACAATACAAAAATCGTGCACGAGACGCGCGATGAGTACGGATTTTATATCAAGACCCGATTCGAGCATCACGACTACAACAAGATGGTCAACTTCCTGAAGGAGCTCAACGCGAATTATCCGTTGATAACTCGTTTGTACAGCATTGGACGCTCGGTGCAGGGACGGGAGTTGTACGTATTAGAATTGACTGACAATCCGGGAAGTCACGATCCGCATAAACCGGAAGTCAAGTACATCGCCAACATGCACGGCAACGAGGTCGTCGGCCGCGAACTTTTGTTGCTCTTGCTCAAATACATGTGCGAAAATTACGTGTACGATCAGAGGGTCACGAAAATCATCCAGAGTGTCAGACTTCACGTAATGCCTAGCATGAATCCTGACGGTTACGAAATCTCCACCGTTGGCGACGTAAACGGTGTCATTGGGCGAGCCAATGCCAAGAACGTTGACTTGAATCGAAATTTTCCCGATCAGTACGGTCAAACGAAGGTAAAAAATGATAAATCATTTTTATCTTCATATGGATCTGAACCCATCAATTTTTTTAATTACTTCATTTTCTTAATAAATTCATTGATTCATTTTATTCATTTATTTTATTGATTGCAGTACAATCGAGTACAAGAGCCGGAAACGAAGGCCGTTATGGACTGGATCGAAAAAATTCCTTTCGTCTTGTCAGCGAATTTACACGGCGGGGCGCTCGTCGCGAATTACCCTTACGACGATGGCCCATCCTTCGCAAGTTACGAGAACCCGAGCCCGGACAACGCGGTATTCAAGGCGTTGGCTCTCGCTTATTCGAAGGCTCACACGAGGATGCACCTTGGAAAACCTTGTCCATCCTTGCCAGGAAGTCCACCTAGCTTGCTCGAAGAAAAGTTTCCAAATGGTATTACAAACGGCGCAGCTTGGTACTCCGTGTCGGGCGGAATGCAGGACTATAATTACCTTCACAGCAACGATTTCGAAATAACGTTGGAACTCGGGTGCACGAAATTCCCGCAAGCCGAGCAATTGCCTAAATTGTGGCTCGAAAATCGTGAAGCCTTGCTCGTTTTTATAGAAATGGTAATTATTTTCAACATAAATTTTAAAAAGATTCAAGCGTTCTGTAATTTTGTATCAAGAAATTAAGATATTTATAAAAATTTGTTCGCATTAGTATCTTTTTTTTTATAGATAGATAAACGATCGTCATTTTAAAACGATCGTTTTTTCATTACTCGGCAATTTTTTTTCAAACATTTTATTGTAAAATCAAAACTTTTTCACCATGGATACTTATACTTATTATTTTATGAAAATTTACAGTCAAGAAAAGGAGTTCATGGCTCAGTTCGATCTTCTATTGGAAACGCTATTGCGAATGCAAACATCAGCGTTCAAGGAATAAATCATATTATTCACACAGCAAATGAAGGCGATTACTGGCGTCTTCTCGTTCCTGGAATTTATAACATCACTGCCAGTGCGCCCGGATATGAATCCTTGACGCAAACCGTTCAAGTGCCGGATAATCGTGATAAAGAAGTCACTTTGGATTTTACACTCATGCGTAACGACAATAATCACTGGTAATAAGAAAACAATAAACTTGTATAAATTTTTAAATACCGACAACGTATTTACTGCTATAATTACGCTTTTCTTCGACAGGTCTTCCGCCTACGACTTCCGGTTATTGAGCAACTTGAAAAATGGCTATCTAAAAAATTCAGAGCTCAATTCTCATCTTAGCCAGCTCGAGAACGAAAATCCAGAGACAGCGGAATTCAAGGCTGGCGATACGTTGGTCACCATGGCAATTCATTCCCTCAAGGTTACACATTCCGTGAGTACTATTTTTCTTCAAAACGAATTCGTTTTATTTACAGAAATAAAAGAATTGCCGAATTTTTGTTCATTCTTCTTATCTCAGATGGGAGCTCCCGAAGAAAACAAATTCCACGTCGCGCTCGTCGGCGGATTATTCGCGTCCCAGCCGATTGGACGAGAAATAATTTTAAGAATGGCGAGGCATATCCTAATGGCGGATCGTATTGGAAATCCAATTGTAAAGAACCTACTGGACAACACCGTGTTACATTTCATACCAGGAATCGATACGGGTTTTGATCAAATTGCTGACAACTGTAATCCTTTTTCGACTGACGAGTTTGGGAAGAAATTCCAAGCATCGGACAACAAAGATGAAGGAAATGCGGTCGCAAGTTTCAAGCAGATGCTGCGAAACGATGGTTATGACGCGATCGTTCTTTTTGGCGGTGGCGGCAAGTGGGTCGGGTAAGTTAATCAGAATCTAAGGATTATATTCCTTATTATATTGCCGGATTTTTCATTAGGAATTTGATAAAAAAGATATTCAAACAATTTTTTCTAGTTTTTTCTTACTTATCATTGCGAGCTTGAGTTCATTAAGAAAAATTAATTTATATAATATAATTAAATTTAAATTAATAATAAATTTATATAATCAATACATTTATTTACAAAAGATAATAATATTTAATGTTTTTTTTTCATTTCTCAGCCACACGGAAAGTGACCTAAATGTTTTCCACAAACTAGCGGAGAGTTACAACTCTCAGATGTCAAAAGAGGATTGCAATTCGTCAAACAATGACACCATGGCTCTTGGGGACTATATTCACAAAGAATATAATATTCCTGTGGTACGTACAAAATTTTTACGTTAATTATCTAGGTACAGTCACGTTTGAAAATAATATTTACATTTTTCAAAAACGTGATTTTACTCGAGTTTGAAATCCTAATAAGATGAAATGAGTGTAAAGAACATGAATCGTGAAACAACACGAATAACACCACGAATTTCCAAATTTCTAATTTTATTTTTATATCTTTTAAATTAGAGTTATAACAAATAATGTAAAATTTTTAATGTTTTGACCTAGGGAATGTTAAATAAGCAATCTTTCAGTCAAAAAATCTCAAATCTGGAATGATGAATTTTTTTTTAATTGTTCAGGACTTTAATACTGATGTTTACTGGTTACTGATGCCTATATAGGATATATAGATACTTTCATTACTAGAAAAAAAAGCTAATTAGATTTAATACTAACAATATGAAAATTTTTCAGATTGGTTTGTCTTTGTCTTGCTGCAAGTATCCATCTGCAGACCGGGTTCCGTTGATCTGGCGTGAAAATCTGTTGCCACTGAAGGAACTTTTGCTGAAACTCGGCACCGGGGTGAGGGCTGGAGTTACAGATAGCGATGGCAAGCCGCTTCGGGAGGCCAAAGTAAAGATAGAATCGAATACATTCGCGGTATCTTCGAACATGGCTTACTTCAAAAAAATTCTTCAACCCGGCAGTTACGTGATGGAGTTTTCATGTCCGGGCTATCAGACGAAAAAGATCAATGTCAAGATACAAGAGAACACGATAACGAGTCTTTCGGTCGTACTGCGCAAGGTCTCGATGAAAAAAATTATTGATACGAAGATCATGAATCCAAGTACTAAAAACAGCGGAATTAAATCCGCATATGCCAACATACTGGACGAGTTGAATGGAAAATATCCAAAAATCTCAAAGATTCACGACATTGGTACAAATTCCAAGGGCTCGAGAGTAATCGCCTTGGAAATAGGCATTCAGAACGATAAAATCGACCTGATCGGAAGGCCGGCAATCGTCTACTCGACCGGTGTCGGGCCAGGAGCTCCGGTAACTTCTGAAATTCTTGCGACGTTTGCGACTCATCTTCTGAGTAATTACAAGAAGGATCCGGTTATCACAGAATACATCGAAAAATTCGCTATTTACATCGTGCCAGATTTGCATCCTGGAAGCAAGAGGAACAAAACTTGTTCGACGAAATTGTCGAGCGAAGATTTGAAATTCCCGATTTCAGGGGACCTCGGTCCGGATTCTCGAATGATCGTCGACTGGTTCGAATCGACGAGTGCAGTCGCCGCGATAAATCTAAACACGGGTTCGAAGCACGTCGAAATTCCATACAGTGACAATCATGAGAGTAAAAAAGGACATTTTGAGACTCCGGACGAGGCTGTCTTCAAATCGCTCGGCGAAGCTTTTGCCAAGCTTGCTCACTATCCGATACCAACGTCGGGTTTCTGTGACCCTGAGGTTCTCGTCGGGGAGAACGGAATTTCTCACGGCGGCGAAGCAGTCGTCGGAGGTCGTCCGGATTCCCTGATGGACTATTTGTACTTGAATACGAGCACGCTCATGATAAACGCTTACGTTACGTGTTGCAACATCGACGATCCCACGGTACTCTGGGAAGACAACGTGAAGAGTCTCCTCGCGTTCCTGGAAACGATCGAGCAGGGTGTCACAGGATACGTGAGCAACGAGGGCGACCAGCCGATCACGAACGCGATAATTACGTACGACAAGTCCCAGCATAAAGTTTCCAACAAAAAATATGGCGCCTACTGGCTTTTACTAGCGCCTGGAAGTCACGTTATCACCGCCGATGCCCCTGGCTACATGTCCGATACGAAACTCATCGTCACTCCCGATCTTAATAAATTTTCACATCTAATGTTCAAGTTACGTCGTGATGAGAGTATCTTGGGAATGCCAAGGCTGGTATTCGTCATTATTTCCGGTGAGCGAATTATCCAACTAAGAATTATCGGATTTGGTATCAATCAGATAAAAAATCTGTGGTTTTTATTTCACAGGTGTGGTTTGTCTCGCCATCGTCGTTCTTGCTGTCTGCTGCTACGCGAGATACCAGGCCAGAAGGAAGGCCCAGAAAAATAATTGGAGAGAATACGCTTTTAGCTTGTTAGGCGACGGCGGAAGTTTCTTCGATGATGACGAAAAGGAAGTGGAAATTTTCAAGAGACCGGCCAATAGAGGTAAATCAATGTCACATAAAAAATTCAATGACTAGAATTCATTTTTATACTTTCTTAAAATTCAAAATTGTACTAATTGGGGTTTCTTTCGCAGCGGATTTGGAAAAACGTAAAGAACTGGTTGTAGGGCGACCCTACTTCGACGATGACGAGAACGACCGCGAGCACGATCTCAGTTCTGATGCTGAGAGCGATTTGGAATTTGTTCGACCCGACGACAGGGACTACCAGGAAAAAGTTCCTATCGTTCCCCAAAATTAATCACAAATATCCGTCCATTTAGATTTAAGATTGCAGATATTTTATCGAAACGGGAGACGCGACGCCAAATCTCACCCTACGATTCTAAGCTAATTTGAAATATATGAAGACTCTCGAGTCATAGATCCCCAGTGCTTGGATAAATATGATTTTTACGTCTTTTTTACATCTCGTATTTTCTAGTTTATGTAAATATTTATACACGCTAAAAAATACGTAAGCACATCGGGGATCGTACAGTGATATTAAAAAAGTGAATATTTCCTCGTCTAGGACCAAGCAATCAGTGTGATTCAGCTTAGAAAATTATTTTATATCAAAAGAGTTTCACCTTTAAGAAAAAGATACTGTCAAGAATATGGTGCATTGATGAATCACAGATTTTCGATCTATAGAGCATACGGCTCGATACGTATTTTTATAATCAATGATAAAATATATCACTGTTGTTTTTATTATTATTGCTGAATGCTGTAACTGTACTTAAACATAATTTTTAGGGTTTTTTGTGCATTACAATGCTTGTAAAATAGCTTGCGTCTTGCATATAATGTAGGTTGTTAATTGATCATATGTAATATCTTTCAAAATTGAAGAGAATTCGAAACATTCCTCTGACTTTACTTTACACAGACGGTCACGTACAAACGTCTTTGTAAACGCATCGAGTCTTCCATTATTTCTCCGTAAGATAAGAAAACAGGGTTAAATATTTCTTCACTTTTATTTCAACTGCATTTTTTCGTAACAATAATTCTTTATCGATAAAACGAATAATTTGATATTAATCAACATCCGATGTATACAAAGAATTTTTTATTGTAATACTGTTTACTCATACAGTGAAAATAAGTATATTTATATAAATATATACGCATCGAACGATTTATTATCTTACATTTATTTTGTGTATTGTATGATCTGGTTCGAACGTAATCGAGAGTAACATCGATTGATTGATAATAATAATAATAATATACGTTGGTGAGAGACGTTGATGCACTAGCGTGTCGTGAAAAAAAAACTTGTGCTCTTTTTCCACAAACCGTGAAGAAAATAAATAGTATGATAATTAACTACTAATCTACTGATATTATGAAAAATGAATCACTCGACTCAGTACGAATTTAAAAAAGTTCAATTTCGTGACGAAAAAGAAAATAAATGCATAATTTTCGATACTCAATCTTTATCGATTAAACTAGCACCTCGTCGTGTTGAAAAACGAGTCACGGAAAGATGCAACGGTCGTAAAAATTCGCACTCTTGCAAATAAAGAGATACAACGTAAAAATTCTCACTCTTAAAAATAGATTGTACTCTTCTACTTTGATCTCGAATAAGTTTATAGTAAAAAAAATACTTTGCTCATTTACAGGCATTCAAGGCATATTTGTTCGTGTTTTTTTTTTCGTGCGCGAATCTCAAAATAATTTCAAGTACACGTCAGCTTGCAGAAAATTCACTTAATCGGATGGAGGATAATAGGAGTCATAGAGGACGTTCCACAGAATGGCCGCAGTCATGAGGACCGTGTAAGCGACGATGCTCGCCCACCAGACAGCCTTTTCCCACGTCCGAACTTCAAGATTGCGAAGAACGTTTATGCCGACTAAAAGGCCGGCAATTGCGCCAGCGAGATGAGCGACGTAGCCGATCTGGTCCTTCATCCGTGCCGATTGTAGAAGGTAACGATTGTAAACCGCCTGACCAACGTCGACGCTCGTTATTACGAGAAATACGAAAAGTTGCAGCACGGCGAATTCCATTTGGGACCAGTTCATCAGAATGGTCGCTACGTGAGCGGTTATCAGCGCGTAAACGCCGCCCGAGGCGCCGGCGAGAAAAACTCCTGGATCCGAGACAGATGTGCCCAGAGACCCGGCGACCACTCCAGCCAGGTAAATAATTAGGACCCGCCACCATTTGTGCACCATTTCCAGCGGAATTCCGAGCATTATCTGAACCAGCAGATTCACCAACAAGTGGAAGACACTGAGTGAAACCAGAGAGAAAAAATGAAGAAAAAAGAACATATACGTGTCTGCTAAATTTGCGGAAGTTTTGAGAAAATGTTCAATCATCGATACAATAATTCAATGTCCCTCGAAAATTGCCTTGGACTATTTTTGAAAGCCCAGGAGAGTTGGATCACTCGAGTTTCTTATTCGAAGCGAGATGTATGAATGCTCGATATGGAATTTAATGAATTATCGTTAATAAATGGTAAGGCTTACCCCACGTGGACGAACATGTAGGTCAGATACCTCCAGGCCTGATATCGCTTATAAGGATTGTAGATGAAGAGCGTCGCGGCTGGCCCGTCGATGCCCTTGTGAGCGATCGCGTCGAATAGAAACAATATTATCTCGATTATCGATATTATTACCATCGCTATTGCCGGTGGCCTGCAGCTGTACTCTTCTTCGTACTGTCCGTCAGGCGAGTCGCTCGAGTACCGCGCCGTTTGTGTAACACTTATCGGTATTGGCCGCTGGGGCACCATTTTGTGAACGTATCGTTGTAAAAAGTGTCCAAAAACTCCTTGCATATCCTTCCTGTGAATCTGGAACAATCGACAATGTACGGACCATGAAATTCGGGCAAAAAAGGAAATTCTTGACATTAAATTAAGATCTTTCTCGTCGTCATGAAACTACCTTAAGGTAGTACAACCGAGACGGTGTATTCAAAAGTTTGTCCTTATGTGTTAACTAAATGTAAAATCATCACTTGGAATTGCTTGAGACAGAATTTATTCAAAAATTCCAGAGATCTTCGTTAGCATTGTATTAAAGTGTTTGCAAAATTTAAAAAAAGGCTTTATCATGTAGTTATTTAGATATTAAATTTTTTAAATTGCTACTTTTAACATGGTCTCTTATGGAAGATTCAAAAAAGCAACGACTTTGCAGTTGTACTATCTTATTTTTTGAACCGTTTGATACATTTGGATTGAATTATTCCAATATATTCATTAAAACATATTAAAATTGTAGAAATTTTTTGATATTTAGAAATTAGTAATTTGAGCATATTTTGTCAACAATCAAACATCTTTGATGTATAAACAATATTTTCAAAAAGCTTTGGAGTTTTATAACCATTTGGTGAAACAATTCTAAATTTGACACAATTTTTCCAAATACTTTGAAATAGTATATGGAAATAAATATAATTTTTTTTAAAAATTGCTCATCCATTTTCAAATTACAGTCCAAAGGTTTACATTTGAAAGTAATCCTCACCATCGCTATGAATTCTGGAAACTCCAAGTATCCGGAGTCATCCAAATCAGCCTTGTCCATCATTAATCTCACAACTCTGGCTGGAATGTCATTCGTGTAGGTGGATCCGTGCACCATGGCTTTCAATTCTTGGTAGGATATTCTACCGTCGTTGTCCAGGTCATATTTGTTAAAAATTCCTTTCCAATGCTAAAACATTGAAACAATAAATAGTCTATTGCCAGAAGTGACTGATATTTTATCTGAGAGTTACTTTTTGGAATATACATAAGTCAAAAAACTCACAGCATCGTTGTATCTGAGCGGTATCGTCACCCCTGACTCTTGTTCCTGTCCGCTCGCCATTCTGATCAGTTTGAAACTTCTAAAATTAAACACAAAAAAAAAAACTCACAAACAGTTCAATCTTTCATCAAAAAATATTGAAAAAACAACAGATCTGTATGAACCTGACAAAAAATGTGATTGAAATTTGGACGAATTTTTAGTAGTGCAGGAATAAAAAATTTAGAGCAAGGGAAAAGTTTTGGAAGCAGCAATTTAAAAAAAAAAGGGAATCCCGCGCATGAACGTGTGTCTGTACGACGACGAACGAATAGATCGTACAAGATCGAGTCGCTCGACAATCGTTTCTATTTATTATCTTATCGATAGACGAATGAAAATCCCGATAAAGACAGGTTACTCATTCCGCTAACAAAATACAACCGAGGAATTTGGCGAAGGAGGTGTAGGGCTGCGATTCATTTTTCCAAGTACCGTTACAACGGCGTTGTATAGGCATATATATATATTCATGTCGGAGCAAAAAAATGAAATTACCGCGTTGGCTGAAAAGGTGAGAGCCTGTTGTAAGGTTAAGTTACGTGTAAACAGGATTCCTTAAACCTGTTTTTTTGCGATGTAGAGAGGAGATCGAAAATAAGCAATTGCAAAAATACACTAACGAAGAGCGTAAGAGTGACGAAAACGCGTAGCGTGAGTCATTATGTTCTAAGCGAAAACGTTCTTTACAAAATTCCCGGGAAACGAAACTTTAGCGCGTCATCAAAACTCTCGCAGGTCCCACTCTCTCTCTCTCTCTCCAGCTCTTTTTCTCCTTCATCCCCACCCCGAGCCTAACCAGGACATTATTTGCAAGTGACAGAGCGAGGGGTGGGAGTAACCGCGTTCGAAAGTGTTCCGCCACCTGCAGGATTCCAGGAACGCTTGTGGGTTTTTAACTCCGAATTCCGATACGTATTCGTTGAGAAATAAAACAAGATTAGCTTTTGGAAACTTGGTTTGCAAATTTCCAATGTTTCGAAAGCTTCGAGTGCATTGTTGTTCTCGTTCGTGGAAAAAGTGTACAAATGAGATCGAAGCTTCATTTTCGTTACGAGTCGCGCACTGGTCAAATAAACATCGTTAAACGATGCAGCGCAAGAATCTTGAAGAATTTATTCAAATAGCTGGCAATCGTGAACATTTGTCGAGCATCGACTATTTTTTTGCAATCTTATCGAAGAATTTTATCTAGAAAAACGAAGCGTGAGAAAATTAATGTTTCCTGCCGTTATAGACGGTCGTTTGATTATTCAGTACCGGTTGCAGTAAGAATATTCGGTCGTCTTGACTACGAGGATTGAAAAACAAACCGGGGGTTCCGGAGGTCTCGAACGTCGAAATTCGTGCTAGTCGATGATGAAGTATCAGGGTGAAGCTTCGTGACAGAGCTCAAAAAACAAAAAAACTCGAAAAATGTTGGGCCAACCACCCGAGAAATTGAAAATAGCCGCGACGTACAGAGTTAGTCAGCCAATTGAGAACTTCGTTATGAGGTATAAAAACTCTGGCCCCGTAATAAGTTATATTTGAAAAACACGCGCACGATTCGTGAGGAATCGTATAAAGCAATAGACGTTTGTTACAGTACAAAACAGAGAGTAGAATATAGTTATTTTTAGGATTCTGAGTACGAGCGAGTGCTCCCAATCGATGAATGTTCCTTCAAAAAACAAAAGCTATCTTTTTTATCTGAGAAAAATGTGGAGGCGCGGGAAGGCCTAAGAATAACCAGTTGAGTCATAGAAATCTATTTTTCGGATCAAAATTAACTCGGAGTTTATAAAACTGGGATAAACTCGAACGCGTACGCGTGGCCATGTGTCGCGATCCTGTGGCGCTGCAGTCGCGGTTTATTCAGAGACTTCCCCGCGGTGCGATTGTTTGTTATTGTTACAGGGTGAAAATCGTGCAGCAGAAATCACCGCTGGCGGAGCTCTTCGAGACCGAGGGCGAGACCCGGGACACGAATTACTTGATCAGCGAGCAGAAGGACGTCAAATGGCAAGAAAAAATCTTCAGTCCCCGCGAGACCAAGTTCTACTCCGAGGAGAAAAATTGCGTCACCGATTTGCACAAGGAGTATCGGGAGATCGTCATCGCGCGAGAGAACTCCGAGGAAACTCGTATTTTCACGTACACGAGCAGAGATCATTATTATCCGGACAAATCGGTTCTCACGAGAGATTTCGTAACGAGCCTGTCCATTCGGAACCGGCAAGCGTTGCCGGTCGCGATAAATCGCAAGCCCTTCGAGAAACGTTACAACAAAAAGGTCGTCGAGACATGGCCGTCGAAAGAGCAGATCCGCGACAATCACTGCGTCTGCAAGGATCCGACGAGCATGTACGTCCTCGTTGATCTCTCGTCAAACGAGGAACTCGCTCCCGACGCGAATATCTTTTCGGCGGACTCGCAAATCCTTCTGTGCACGATAACACACGACAGAGCTGGCAAAACTTTGACGGTCGATCCGGACTTCAACGATCAACATTACACCGTCGAGGCCGCGGGACTCTTTTACGATTATTGGCTCGAACATGTGTCGATTCAGCCAAACACCGACGACTCCGAACACGTGAGTATTCGCTTCGTTTTTCCTCGAGTCCCTCTGCGTTAACTTTTCGAGGAAAAACCTCGTTGCGGAAAAACTAACGTATTATTTATTACGAAAAGAAACGGCGTCTCATTGGAATTTAATGTACAGGTAAAAGTGTGTTAAAGCGAGCATATGAAAAAGATAACGATTTTTATTGTTAATTAAAATAGGACTGATAGAATAGAATAGAATAAACGTTTATTATACTGGGGTGGTCAGACCCTTGGGAATAAAGAAAGCGGATACAAAAAGTATACAGTATAAGTGTAAGTAAGTAAAGTATATATAATGTAAAAAAGAAACAAAGGAAAAGAAAATGAATATAAGTGGGCTCTCCTAATCAAATGAGTACAGGGGATATTCTTGCGATATTTTGGCCGAAAATAAAATTAACCCAAGGACTCTACACATGAGTTCCCCAAACCCCAGAAAACGTTTACGATCTTGGAATTTCAAAAATGTTGCTTTTTCAATTGCATTTTTCTCGGTATAAATCAAATATGAGATCTTTTTCTAGTATTTCATTTCATTTTGCAGGACTTGAATGATGAAATGAAAAAAATATAAAACCTTACAGAGATAAATAAAGAGTCGGCTACATCTATTTAAAGTGCTGGGGTTAGCATAATCCCAGAGTAGAATATATTTGTCTCATATATAGATAGTGTAGGGTCCCAAGGGTTAAAAAGAGCAGATTTGAAGGAAGCAAAGAAGGAGGATAGCTCACCCGACGTAAGAGATTTCGGAGATCTGTCGCATCATTTTGTGCACACCGAACACGTTCATCTTTCTCTCTTGTTTCGATCGAAAACAGTCTTGACAGAAAGAACGAGAGAATAATAAATCGTCGAGTATTTTTGCCCGAAGCTCCGCGGGCGAACGAAAAGGGAAGAGAGAAGCGTGTGTCCGTATTCGCGAATAATTGGTATATATACTACCGCGCGAACAATCGGTGGCTTCCTCCGTGCGAATCGCGATGAATCAACGCGCGGACGACGTGACGCAAAACTGGTGGAATGTTTCGTGCATTAGGCGCGAATTATTTTCGAGATACTCGACGAATCGGTCGGCTCGACGTCCGGGATACGACTGAATCCTTTGGGGCCCGGATCTGGCATAACGAAGCATTCGCCGCGAGCTGCTGCCAATGTTTATACACTTTTGAGACGAGCCCCGCGCTCGGTCCGGGCACGTTCGCGCTTGTCGCCGCGCCGCGTACAACGCGAGTCTTCGAATACACAGTACGAAGCGCGCTTCGGTTCCCGTATGCGCCTCTCCACTCGACGACGACGCGGCCTCGGCTGATCTTATACCACCTCTCTTTTTCACTCTATTAGCGACACGTTCCGATCGTTCTGCGATAACAATAACAGTATTATGAAAAAAGAAGAAAAAAAGCCAAGGCGCGTGTAGATACAATCGATGAAACTAGTTTTTATAATGAATGCGACGGGCGACTGTCTCGCTCAAGCTTTTTAAGGACCAAGCTCTATCAAGAAAATAACTTTGTATGTCGGGAGATAAATGCGCACCTTACGCGCACAGACTGATGAAATCGTAACTGATACAATTTATATCGCTTTTTGGATCACTAAGGTGGCTCATCACTGAATTAAAAAAAAAACGGGAGATATAGATAAAATTTTGAGAGTGTACCATTTGTGATGTAGCAAATAAAACTTTAAAATTTTAGGGTCAGTTGACAGACGAATTGTTGCAAACGAGCTGATAAAAATTTGTATTTTAACAATGCTTTCATGGGAAATTATTATATTTTCATCGACTATGACATGATATACATTTTTACTAAAATGGGAGATTTTGTTCAAAATTGGAGTACTGCAAGATAAAATCTTAAGCTGCAAAGCCGTGTTGAGACAGATTTTCTTAAAAATTTGCACATTTTCGTTAATTAAGAACTATATTGCTCCAATTTCTACGCAATAACTTTTATTTTCTGAAAACTACAAAAAACTTTTATTAATGTTGTATAAAAACGTGTATATAATTATTATATTTATAATTTTTATTTATTATATATTCACAAAAATAGTATATAATTTTTTCATTATTTTATACAATTTTATGCAACAATAATAACAACAAATATATGATACAAGAAACAAACAAAAACCAAATTTTATACAATAGAATTGTATAAAAAAGAATTGTAGAAAACACATTATATACATGAATGTAGAAACTGAAAAAATATCTATTGCAGTATTTACCGTGTATTTTACTTAATAGTTTGTGAGAAAAAATTGCAATTTTGCACAATGGATATCTCAATTTACGATAAGAATCGCGTGAAAATCGTTTGAGGCAGAATTTTTTGAAAATAGGTATGTGCAGACCGTCTTATTAAAACGTGTATCACTCTTTACAAAACTTTGTAGGAAGTGTGATATAAATAAAAAATTTTAAGAGAAAACTTTTTTTATTTGATTTCTGAGCATTTCTTGTCATCAATAACGAATCGACGTATTTGGAATGAGTTGCAGGAACTAAAGGAGAAACGAGATTCCGAACAAGTATTCCGAGAGATCGCACTTCCGCCAGCGAACATATTACGACTTTTCGTCAATCTCGAAATTTTGTCAGCTCGGAATTTCACGTACGAACCGTTATTCGTAACTTACAATGTGGATTTACCTCGACATTGGACCATTCGGGATGAAGAACGTTTGACAGGAAGAACTCAAAGAAGCAAGACCGTCGCCGGATGTGCTCACTTCAGTTACGTTAGTGAGATTCCATTGGATTTCGATTTGAACACTCTTAATTCCGTCAACGTTCAGCCATCCTGGCCTTATTTGATCTTCACCATTGGCTCAATCGATTCTTGGACAAGGTTATTTTTTTCAATTAAGTTCAAGATACAGTGCTTTAAAAAGTAACTTTCTTATGATACACTGATAAAATTTGAACTTCATATTTTTGCCATAAATTTTTCAATTTTCCTTTTGCTGTTTACTGTTATATTAATTAACAGTTTATGTACACGTTTTATACAAGTTTGACAATTATCATTGTATTAAACAATTAAAAATGATAAAATGTAGTGAAATATTTTCAAACTATAAAATATCTGTATTTTTAAATACGAACATTTGTCTTGAAAAGATATTACTGAAAAAATTAATGTTTTTAACATTATTTTTGAATGTTGAAGAAGACAATACAAAAATTTTTCATTTTATCCAACGTTACAATAAACAATGAAATATTAAACTATAAATTTTCTAAATTTGTATTCTTATCGTTATAAAATTAATAAAAAAATCCAAAATATAAATTTATAGGAAAAGTAAGATACTTTGGTCAAAAGTTATGAGCACTCGCAATCGAAAAACTCGTTTGCATTCTTCAACCCTAAAAAATTTAAAGAAAGAAAATAACTATATTTCTTAAAAACAATTTCACGACAAACATTTGAGCTTTCAAACGCTTTTATTCTTTTTTTGACGATCAGTTTTAATGTAAACACAGTTGTTTGAAAATTGTCTATTTTACGACAAAAAATAAGTACATCCATCATTTACATAGACATAATATGTGTCATTTATCGAATATATACTGATAATTTTCTTCTCGACAGGTACAGAATCGAAGGCTACGCTTCCCTGCCTCTGCCATCATCGCCTGGAAGCCACAATTACGATTTACCGACCTGGCGTCCAATTGGCGGCTTCGTAAACGTATTGCGCCGATTTTTCACAGGTGGGACGTCAGAATTGGAAGACATAACGTATTGCGGAATACCGGAAGCTCAGGAACCGACTAAAAAGCTTGAAAAGACGTGTCTGAAGGTAGCACCGAGTGGATTCGTGAGAATAAGCATAAACGTCGTCCACCAGAGCAAGATGTACATGAAAAATCGAATGAATCGGGACGCCCTGGAGAGACTGAGCGCCGGAACGTTGATAAACAGTCTGGACTGCGTTCTGGAGCAATTTAAGGCTGCGAGAGAAAGAATGATCCAGGCGAGAGCGCAGTGAAGGGATCGCGAACAAACGCGATAATGACAAATTGCATCGTGTTTTTTAGCCTTCTGTTCTTCACAATGAACGAAAGAGCCCGCTCATAACGGAGGTGATTTTTATTTCAACAAAAATAACAATTTACATTGAATTGTTTTGATAATAATTATTTTATCGTGTATGCTACACCGGCTTTTTTCACTGTAGGCGTGGTATGCGCGCTCGCTCACTATTTAAATGTTATACTTCCTTTTTCACCATCTTCCGTCATCTTTTATCAATTATTACCATCAGTTTTTTTTTGTTCGTATATATGTAGTATCGCATTTTATCTTTGTTTTTCTCTTTTTTTCACTCTTCTTCTCATTTTCACCAACTCGTTCGCTTCAATATCGCCGCAAGATTCACTATTATACAATTTGTGGAGATGAGAGGGCGCGCGCCTCGACATCGTTCTTTTATTTTTCCTTTCTTTCTTTATATTCAGCCTTTAATCCGCGGATTATCGAGAGGGGATAAATTTTAAATTAAATCGGCTCAAAAGTCGAATAGGTACACTTGTTACAGTACATTATACATTATCTCTAGTCTAGATTTTTTCTTTTTTCTCTTTATGCTTGTAATTTCATTTTATATATATATTTATATATATATATATATACTTTTTTGGAGCATTAGCAGTGTGACGAGTAATACACACTCGATCTCGTGATTCTCTGTCTTACGATGCTAAGAATCTCTTAAAAATTACGAACGTCGTTCGTGGTTTTTTTTTGCTATCCTCGATATAATCAGACCAATGTTACTCTGGAAGCATTGACAGTAATTCTCTTTTTTTTTCTTTTGCAGGATCCGGCGACCTCAGTAAGTTCAGTCGAAATCGCCCGGCTCGATAGGTACGAATCAATAGCGTCATTTCGTCAGGTCAATTTTCTTCTTTTCGCTTCAATACCACTAAAAAAACGAACGGCCGTGTCAAATGTTGACGTTTTTGCTTATTATTTTTCAAATGGGCAACACGATTGCGACAATAGAGTCGGAAAAAAACGGTTCGAAGAGAGAACAACTTCCGTGACGATATTTCCAAAAAACAAAACATGGCGAGTGCTCGCAACGGCTCTGTGAAACGAGTGGCGAGAGAAAAGAGAGATTGAGAAAGAAAGAGAAGAAGCATCGAGATTCCTCGCAAGAAGAGAATTTTGTTGGGCGAGAAAGTATCTTCGGGCGAAATCAACACAAGTGCCAATAAATTGATTCACAAAGTAATCAGTGCGATTTTCTTTTCCTCAAAAGGCACCGAAAGTACTATTTTCTTTCCAGGATTTTGTTTTCTTTTTTTTTTTCATCCTTTCGTCATCGCCGTTTCCGAAATTTCCGCGTTTAAACTAGCGACAAAGATATCAACGACTGCACATCGTACCTATTGCAATAATGAAACATTTCGAATATACATATCGAATTTTTTCACCAATTCTTTTTTTTTTTGTCATTTCGAAAAAGCCACAAGTAACGATCAGAGGCAAAAAGTTGGTTTGCGAATCCGAATTTACGCTGCGTTACAAATATAAAATTAGGCTGTATAAAAAAGTGTCTCGTGTCAGTGCTTGTTCGTGTTGTGTGTATGTTCGTGGCCGTAATGTTTTTTGTCTTTGTGTTCATAAGTGTTTGAGTAGTAGGTGCCTATTTCTTGCAAAAACGAGAGTTTAACATTTTGTTTTCTTTATTATTAATATTTATTATTACTATTATTATTATTAATAATGTTTTATTATTATCAATATTATTATTATTATTCGCTAAATAAAATAAAACTCACATCCATTTCATTGATGATTCAATCAAATTTCGTTTTTCATCGTTTTCTGTGCAATTTCCTTCTTTTTTTTTAAACCTTATTCTTCCGCAATTTTTTTTTCTCTTGTTTCCATTCTTTCCGGTTGTTCAACTCGTAAATAAGAGAACATTGTCTCGGGAGTAGCTTCCCTAGTCAGTTCGTGGGTTTTTCCTACCCTCTAAACTTTATCTACGCATTATCATTTATCTCTAATCCTAGTATCTCTTAAAATCTAAATTCCTATATATAAGTAAACTAGTAATCAATATAATTACTTGCTCGTCTTAGAGTCTATGTACTATTTACTATGTACAGTGTTGTTGGGCTTACATTTATGATTCTCCAACCACATTACCAAAAAAGAAAACAAAAAATATGCGTATATGTATATATATATGTATAGTGTGTGTATGTGGGGACGTGTATAGGGTCATAGACGGTAAACGATCATATTTTCTGTTTCGTAGAACACAGTACGTTTACGGGCGTGCAGAAACAATTTTTCATCGCACTCTCGCAAATTTCACTTTCGGTCCATATTTAGTCACGTTTGAATCTCACTTCCGTGCTCATTCCCATCGCTTCGAAATTATCAATATAATGTATTCGCAGGCTAGCATTTCTCACACTGGTAGTCGTAAACGCATTCGCAAATAAAAACACGCACACCTTTAACGCCATATTTATCGCATTTAACGATAATTAATCATGATATATACAAAAAAATTGTCTCACTTGTCCCTCGTTATCGAGGGAGCCCTTTGTGTATTATCTATTCTTTATTCGTTTTGTTTTTCATCCTTAATCTCGCGTACAATCCATGCTGGTTGCCTTAGTCGCGACGGCCCGCGAGAGTCCCGCGGACTTTCGGTTATACCTCTCAGTCGAAATTCGGGGATTATCGATGCTCAACCGCGTCTCACCCTCACGAGTGATGAGACGAAAAAAATAATCGCCGATTTGAAAAACAAAATGAAACGCGGCGTACCATAAAAAATAAAAATGAATCAGGAATGATCGAGGAAAGAGCGTTCGGAGGCGTAAAGTCGGATCGTCCGATATATATATGTGTGTGTATATTTTTTTTCAGAAAAGCATTTCCTCCTCTCACCGGGCCTCTTGTCGAGCAACGACATGGAATGCGTCACCGGAGTATGACGAGCCCCGTCGGACAATCGAAAATCGCTCATTTTACAGACTCACTGTCGTGACTAAAACAATTTTAAAAAATAATAAAATAGCGTGTCCGGTGACCAATGTGTTTCGTCAAAGAGTTTAGCAAAATTCGATGAGATAAACAACAGAGTAAGCGTGATAGAGGAATCCCAAAGCGTAATCGGTTTTCAGCGCTGCGTCAAATAAGTATCCGTTCATCGATCGCGACATTTAATGACGAGATTACTCGAACGAGTGGAATTCTCAATCCTCGTCCGAGAGCGGATCGTACTGAGCGGACAGGAGCGGCGCCGGTTCGGCCTGCATCTGATCGACCTTCGTCACGGTACCGGTGACCGAGGTTGTCGGAGGTGGCGCTGGTGGAGGCCCCGTGTGGACGCCGAGGGCGCTGAACGGATAAAAGTTGGTCGGCGTCGGTGCCGGCGGCTGGGACGCTTGGCTCGGACTTTCGTCGATGATCATCTCGCTGCCCGAAGGACTGTCAACCCCGCCGACTCCCTGCTTGTCCTCCTTCTCGGCACTCCCGCCTCCGTTCCGATCGCCGCCGCCACCACCGGGCTTGTCGTCCTCCGACGTTCTCATAACCTCGACTATTTTATTTTTGACGTAATCGAGAGGCGAGAGATGCGGCTTGTTCGTAGAATTGCCGGAAGCCGTCGTGGCAGTGTTTCCTTCGTAGAAACGACGGGCGTAATGATTGGCATTGGCTTCCGGTGGGGAAACCGGTTCTACCGAGTGGAACTGTTGCTTTCCAACTTGAGCTTGCTGCTGCTGTTGTTGCTGCTGTTGCTGTTGTTGCTGCTGCTGCTGTTGTTGCTGTTGCTGAGCAACTCTTATAATTTGCCTCTCGTCAACAGCTTTCACGGAATCGGGCTCCGATCCTTTTCTTCGTTTCCACTGTTCTTCGGACATTTGATATCTGGAAAATACAAAAACCAGGTTATTCATTTATCTGTTGTTCCGGCGATAAAAAGTTTGGTAAATACCTAGAAGTACGCTATCACGTAAAATTCGTAAAAAGAAAAAAAAACTCCGGATTTCACAATTTATTTAAGATCTCGAACTCACCCTGCATAAGATCTGTAAGAAGAGTGCGGAGGTCCGTAATCCTTCGTGACAATGTGTTCGACGTGTTCACCCAGTGTTATCGGTTTCCCGCTGTTTCCGCTTCCGACTGCCGAACCACTGTTGTTACCGCTCCCATCACCGGCAGGACTGTGGGCAACCCCGTTCGGTTCTGCCTGATTCTCGCGATGAAAACTCTATGGAAGTGAGAAGAAATATTACACATAAATTATAGAATAAGGTGTGCAGACGCAAATTAAATTTATGCAGTTGTGCTTTATGCGAAGGCACTGTAGAACATTTTATATACCAACACACATGATAAACAATTTTTAAAAAATTTAAAAAAAGATGGTTGTTTACCTGGAATAGTCGATCACCAGACCTCGTTGGTTGGCTGTTTGAAGCTGGAGGTCCACTCGTGTTTTCAACGCTCTGATTTATCTGGTGAGTTATGATAGCATCGATGAGACTGGCAGCTGTCAGAGTGGAGGAAGAGTCGTTCTGTTGACTCGAGGATTGACTCTGTCTCGAGCTCGATTGTTGCTGCTGTTGCTGCTGCTGCTGTTGCTGTTGCTGCTGCTGCTGCTGTTGTTGCTGTTGTTGTTGTTGCTGCTGCTGTTGCTGCTGCTGAGAGATCCTGGAGGACTGGGAAAAGCCGCTGGCAAGAATTCTGGACGAGTCTCGGTCGAGCTGTTGGTGCTGCTGATCCCGATACATCTGAGCGAGATGTCGCCTCTCGGCTTCCATTCGTTGCTGCACCTGCAGGTGTTGAATCTGCTGGTGTTGGTGAAGGTGCACAAGATCCCTCTCCCTCTGTTGCTGAACCGCGAGACGATGTTCGGCATGTTGCTGCATTTCCTTCTCTCGTTGCTGCTGAACCGCCAGTCTGTGCTCCTGTTGCTGCTGAATCTCTTTCTCCCTCTGCTGTTGCACCGCCATACGGTGCTCCTGATGTTCCTTCTCCCGCTGAGCCGCAACCGCTGCCATTTGATGCTGTAACTCTTTCTCCCGGTGCTGCTGCTGATGCACGTTCATCCTGTGCTCACTGTGCTGTATCTCTTTTTCTCTCTGCTGAACCGATATCCGGTGCTCGACATGCTGAAGCTCTTTCTCTCGCTGCTGGGCCATCCTGTGCTCCTGCTGCTGCATCTCCTTTTCTCTCTGGTGCTGATGCTGCTGCTGTTGCTGCTGTTGCTGATGCTGCTGCTGCTGTTGCTGCTGTTGCTGCTGATGCTGCTGCACAGAAATCCGATGCTCGAACTGGTGTATCTCTTTTTCACGCTGGATTCGTTGTTCCTCTTTCTCGCGAAGGTGCGCCATGTCCCTCTCCCGTTCCTTGTCTCGCTGATGCTGATACTGGCGATGCACGACCGTCATCTGATGCTCCGCCTGCTGCATCGCCAATCTGTGATCCTGAAGTCTTATGCAGTCCTGCTCTCGGAACGCTCGGTTGTTGTCGACGTAACGATCTGCCAGAAGCCTGTCGGCCATTGTTTTACCGAGGCCCTCGTGGCTGCCACTCCCCGAAGGCTGGTGGCTGTGAGGATGGGGCACCGGCAAGCTCGGCTGTTGCACAGCCACGTCGACGAGGCTCGAAAATGCCTCGAGACCGGCCGGGGGTGGCGGATAGTGCATCTGCTTCTGCGGATTGTGCCTCTGTATGACGCCCTGGCGAGGCTGCGTGTGCGACTGAGGGGGCGGCGGCGTGCTCGCGTAGTACATCGTCGAGGGCGGTGGCGGAGCGTCGCTCTTTACCGGATTCTCGGCTACCGAGGAGCTCCGGCTTCTCGCGTGCATCTGCTGGCTCGTTATGTAATCGTTCATGATTATTTGACGCTGCTCCATCGTATAACTCGGCGGTGGATGAGCTGGATAAGAGTTGTACTGATTGCTGTGTGTCACGACGACTCCTTGGGTCTGACTGGAGCCCCTGACGTTCCCCGTTGTCGTCGGCTGCGAGTGCCTCATTCCCGAACGGTGATACTCCGACATGAAGACGTGCTGCTTGTCCACGCTGAACGAAGGCACCGGGGTTCCCTGGGTTATCGAGCCGGCCTCCTTCGGACCCGGCGGTGTCCCGGTCACGACCGATCCCGTGTTTCCCGGTGGCGTCATCTGTCGCAGGAGCCCCTCGTACGTTCGTTTCTCCACGGTGAACGGCTGCACCGGGGTCCCATGGGTTATCGAGCCACCCTTGTGCGCCGTGCCCATTCCTCCGCTCATCTTCGGTGACAACTTCGGATGGGGCGGGGCTGCTGTAACTTTGTTCATTTTCGGCGTTATCGGAGCCTGCGGCCGGGGCGACGACGAGTACACGAGGGGACTCTTCGCCCCGCGACCCTGGTCGCTGTGAGGATGCGGATGGTAGTAAGCCCCCGGCGGTGGCTCCGCTCGATACAGCGTCACGGGGGGAGGCTTGTGCGGCGGCTGTAGCAAGTGATTGTAATCCTGCTGCTGTCTCGGCTTCTTTATACTCAGGTCGAGGGTGCCCTCGGTCTCGCGGAGCGCCTGCTGAACCTGCATCACCACGAGGCCTTCTTTCGGTAGCATGTCCGACGACTGAGACTGAGCGCTCGACGCTGAAGGCGGACAAGGAGTTATCGTTGCTTGCATCTGACCTGTTTCACAAAATAAACAACAATCAGGTACATTCGATCGTAAAACATACTTTTATACTCATTCAAATTGTTGATTAAATTCATATGAAGAAATCATTTAAAAACAATCTGAATATGTAATTCGGGTGGAAAATATACATTTACACTTTTTCAATCTTTCGATTAAGTATACGGGGTGTTCCAAAAATACCGTCTCAAAATGGTATGGAAGGTAGCCTTAGATCTGTCAGATAAAATAAATAAGACCTTAGTAAAAGTTTCTTAGTTATCGAGATATTGTCACTTTTTTTAATTTTATCAAGAATCTGTAACTTTATCTTAGGGTTCCTACCACCATTACTACAAATCCCTTCAAGTTGTTCACTTTTTATTTTTTAAATGTCTAAGTTTTTGTAATATTGTCATGTAAGTGTTATGCCATTTCTAAATCTGAAATAAATTAAGTATTTTTTAAGATAATTTACCAGTTTATTTTATTGCATTTTTTTCCACGGTTAATTGTCAAAGTTTGAGTTGCAATTATGACAGAGTTAAAACGTATCACAAATACTATTTTTTCTTGAAAAATACACTAGACTTCGGCGGACGTTTACTTTCAACGCATGATATAATTATTTGAGATACTTAAAAAATAAAAAGTGAACAACTTGAAGGGATTTGTAGCAATAATGGCAGGAAAACTAAATAAAGGTAGAAATTTTTGATAAAATCAAAAAAAGTGACAATATCTCGAAAACTAAGAAACTTTTACTGAAGTCATATTCATTTTATCTAACAGATCTAAGGCTAACCTACCTTCCATGTCACTCTGAGACGGTATTTTTGGGACACCTCGTATATTATGAAATCGTTCAAAAACGTGTTAGTAGATCAAACATTTTTTTAGGTAACTTGTGTACGAATTATATAACAAGATGGAACGTTCAATGTTTAATTTTCATTTAAATTTAAATAATAATGACCGATTTGATAGCTGACTCCGATAGCGTCGTAAAAAGTGTAAGTTTACGGAGATAATTATCGGGTAATATGCAATTTGAATATAAAAATGCGGAATTAACCTCAGAAAATAGTAAACTCCACCTGATGATAACGAAATCATTTGACCCACTTTCAAATAATCATTTATCTTTTAGTACAGTATTTATTACGAATTTTTAATAACACACTTTCTTGAACTCAAAGATAACAATCATTCTTCAATCAAAAGATATCGCACGAAATTCTCAAAGTGATGTTCCACTATTCCGGTCGATTAAAATTTTACTACACGCTTTTCTCGGAGAAAACAAACTTTTCGAACAAAATAAAAGTTATAAGTGTTATTCTTCTTTCAACAAAGTATATCTCTTTATTTCTGATTTTTTTTTCGTACTGTGGCAAGATTTTTATACGAAAGAATTTTTATACGAAAACGCAGCACTATCATTTTATGATGAAAA
Organism: Cremastinae sp. A BG-2022a; assembly: GCA_030522545.1. NCBI lineage: Eukaryota > Metazoa > Arthropoda > Insecta > Hymenoptera > Ichneumonidae > Cremastinae sp. A BG-2022a. Next base: position 3,272 of record JAPYYW010001407.1, on the reverse strand, counting down.
ATACTATGCTTTAGGTGAGAAATTCTCAAATTTTGGCAAAACCGTTACCACAGTAAAAAAAACAAAGTCACGTGCACACTTTGTACAATAAATATACTCACTTATTTGCTGAGGACTCGGAGCTGAACGGTGACTGTGATGCGGTACGGAAACGACCGAAAGAGTAGCGAGGTTCGAGTCTCGATTGGACAACGCGGTAGCTGACATGCTGGACGACGGTTTGTACTCCCGAACGAATGTGATATCGTTACGGTGGTCCGTTTTTAGGATACTGGATATCGTCGGAGTCCCCGAACTTCCGGGTATCGACGAACCAACCGATCCTGCAGGACTGTTGGGATTTCTCTTGAGTTGTCTCTCTATGACGTTGCTCATGAGATCCTTGACGGTGAGGGGCGTCGTGCTGGTCGTCGTCGTCGTCGTTGCGAGGGACGAATGATCGACCGGTGGCGGTGGGGGTGGCAGAGGCGCTGGTTGCTGCTGCTGAATGATCGTACTTGTTATACTCGTCGTCGGCATCGTCAGAGTTCCACTGCTAGCATCGATATCCGCTCCACCCTGACCCTCGTCCGCCGTCTCCTGGAACAATTATTCAACCTCTATCAGATGGCTCCATCGAGCTGATTGAGTTAAACGGAAGCGCGCAAGCATGCAGCTTCGGTACTCAATCGCTTTTTATTCAAATATTGTCAACTACGGAATATTCATGACTCGTTTACTCTTATAAGTTATACTCTCGGGACGAAAATCATGCGACACGATTTTCCCGTGTTCTCTCTAATAAAATCGAGATCGGTTGTGCATGCACAATCTCGATGCAGGCAACATCGAGCGAAAGAGTACAACTTTTGAGAGACTCTCGGTGCAACTTGTAGAAATTAAAAAAAAAAAAGAGTTAAACTTGCAAGAACTTCTAGTGTACTACGGGGGAAATAAAAATGATTATCTACGAAACGTGAATGACGAATGCAGATGATCCAGGGAAAGGGCAATCTCTTACCGTGGCCGAGCTGTCATAGTCCTCGCGATTCGACGTCGGCGGAGCGACGCTCGTCGTCGACTGTTGCTGCAGCGAACCGACGCTCGTCGACGGTGGAACGAGGGAAATTCTTATGTCCGAAACATTCTCCGATGGGAACGCTACCTTTATCGTCGTCGAGGCGGCGGTGGGCACCAGGGAAACCGGTGTCGTGCTCGATATCGTGTTCGCCGGACTTCCGGCGCTCGCCGTGTCGCTACTGTCGTGCACCTTCTCCCAAAAAAAAATTAAGAAAAAAAAAAATAAGCGAGTTGCCCAGCCGATCCGTGAAGCGTCAAAGCGTTTGTTTTTTTTTATATTTATAAATAATTTGAATAATACTTACAGCCAATTCGTCGCAACTGCTCGTACTGCTTCCGCTCTCCTCCTCATCGGTGAGGCAAGGTCTTCGTTCCTCTCCCAGGGATTGATAATATTCCGCGACTACCTGATCGAGCCCCAGTTTCTTTCGATACGTTAAATAATAGTTCTTGCACTGATGGTTCGATTTTCCGGGTATCTGCTCCGAAACCTTGGGCCAGTTTGTACCGTGTTCTCGCAACGCGCGTCTCAACTGCTTCAACTCCTCGTCGGTCCACGACCTTGCTGACGACTCGGCGCTCTCCTCCGGCTCTGTCACTCCGGCGAGGTGAGGTGCCAGTCGTCGCGATATCCGGTTGAAACAAGCCGAACAGCATTTCGTCGCGTTCGAAGGAATTTCTGAAAATAAACGTGTAAATGAATTTAAAGATGATCATAATTGCAGTCTCGATCGAAGATTCGAGTTCGATCGATGAAGGGACTGCTGAACAAATTTGAGAATTTTCCAGAAACATGGGGAATGCAAAAAAGTTGAGAATTTGGTAGAATTTGGTTAGCAAAGTGTTAAGAATCGATAAGAAAATTTTTATATAAGGATACAATTTGTTTGTTATCTTGAGAAATGTATAATAACTCTGAAAAACAATTGTATCAAGTTTCTGCATTTTATTTAAAGTTGCCACTTCATCATTATATTTTCGAAATTTCATTAAAGTTGACCTTTTATTTTATATTAAAAAAAATCTTAACGTTGGGCTCTGTTTGGGTAGGTCATGCACGACGTCCACTAAAAATTTTAGATGTTTATTAAGAATTAATTAGGAAACGTCAATAAATTAATATCTAATTAGTGGCTTGATTATGATATTATTCATAGATGTCAACACTTTCTCAGCAAATTTTCTATTTCGGAATTACCAATTCAAAATTCGTGTCAGGCAAACCAACATTTAAATTATTAAAAAATCTTTTAAAAAAATAGACAAAACCTCACAAACTTCTCAAATACCGAGATCTTAAAAGATTCTACATAAAATATGTTTTATTAAAAAAAAATTATAATCTTTAACTTGATAGATTCAAATGAATCATTTTAGTACGATGAATGTAAAAACTTTCTCTACAAAGACTGTTTAATTCCAAAAAAATTACAATCGTTTACTATATGAGTTACGGATAATAAATATTTCCCTTTTTTTCGAAAAATTGAACAATCGTCATAAAAAATGAAGAAAAACTCACGAAATTCTTGAATAACGGGATCACGAATTTCAGGCGGTAGGTCCAACCACTTTGGTGGAAGAGCTCTGAGACGTTTGACCCGAGTCTTGGAGTTGGCGTTGTTGAGATTAGGACAACCGGGCAGAGGACACGCGGTGTAGCGTCCTCGGACCGCTTTGCATCTGCAGGTGTTGCAGACCCTCGCCCCTGGCTGCACTTGATCTTCTCGAATCCCGTACTGCGACGCTTGGCTCCGCGACAAAGCTCGACTCTGGCCTCCACCCTCGACCATATTCTGACAAACGGCACACGCGTGAGGTCCCAACTGTCTTCCGCTATCTGAAACGACAAAATCACATTTCATTTTAATTTAACATCAATCGATTTTATACTCCTTAATTCATTAATTAAATTCCAATTAATACGATATTATACAAACAGTAAACAGTTATTACGATTTCATTCAATTTCACTAATATTTTTTAATCAATTCATCTACATATATTATTAAACATTATAAATTTAAAAAAATTATTATATTATAAATCGTAACTTCTTACGATTTATTATTTAAAACATTCTTAATAAATTGTAGAAAATAGTAAATAATAACGAGGACTTCCGGTTGGGCGTGCGAGGCACTTAGGCAGAGCAACCAAGCGGGTGGTGAAAATAAAGTCTTTTTGATAATTATATTTGATACAGCGGCCAC
>JAPYYW010001406.1:0-30798 GCA_030522545.1 Cremastinae sp. A BG-2022a | reverse complement strand
AGATCGCAATATTTAACACGTGCTCTTATGGGAAACTGCAGAAAATAGTGATTTTTGACAATAAATATCTCGAGTTCTACGTAGTGAAACCTCTTAAAACTTAATATACAATTGCATTTTGTATCAAAGAAGGTTTTTGCAAATTTTTAACAAAATCCTAAGACAACGATTTTTTGATAGAACTACCTTAAAGAAAACCTGTGCAAATTTTTAAGAAAATCTGTCTCAACACGTATTTGCGGTTGTACTACCTTAAATATGATACACATATGCATAAAATATATCAAAGAACGATTGTATACCTATTTTCAATAAAATCCTAAATAATCGATAAAACTATAGAACGACCTTAATCGAGCAACAGGAACGGGACTGTATGCGGAGAGTGTGTTTTTGCGCGTGATAAGCGAGCAGTGCGGAGTCGCCGATGTCAGCGTGGATCGAGAGGAGGCATTGACGCAAGCGTCTCCGGGATATGCTTTCTTTGCAACGGAACCCGCGGATCTCTCGTCTCCCCCCACCACGAGGAACAAACCGAGAAAACCGTCGGCGAGCGCGTAAACGTCTCGCTGCCGTTATTGGGGTAGGCTCTCTCGGAGACTCTCGCCATCAGGAGTCCAGGAGCCCGCAAGAATGTTAAGAGCACTCTCGCGAGCGAGTCAGCACCTCTTCCGCGCATATACCGTTTATGCTTCCCGCCCATCCACCCATTCACCAATCCTCATGACTTTCTGTCACTTTCATCATCGGTTTCTCTCTTTCTCGCTTTACACTTTTTTTTTCATTATATTCGGATCTGACATGGAGGCGTGGCTCCAAGGTGCACTTGACGAGTGTTGAAGAGCGCGCGTGCGTGTATTAAAATGTATGTATACTGTCTCAAAATTGCACCCCACTTTTAATTCAAAATTATCCGTCAGATGTCATATCAACTTTTGTCAGATCCCAATAGCTTATTCTTTTGTGTATTTTTATTTTATACTAAGGTAAACGTCCCAATAGTTGGACAGCTAAGGGTTTTTCATATACTTTATCTTTATTTAAAAAATATTCAAACAAAACATCTACTTCAAATTCACATCTGAACTATTGTCTGATATTTTAGTGATTCAAAACTCATTTTATGTATCAATTTTAGACAATACTTCTAATAAATAAATACTTGAACGTTTGAATATGCACGATATATCCCAATAGTTGGACAGAAAATCGATCCTGTCTCTGAGCGAGTTTGTTCCAATATATTAAAGTTATGATAAATAAACCTCTTTGTGTATGAAAAATAATCCATAATAATTCATTGAGAAATAAATAATTCAAACGTTATAAGTAATATAGCAAAAATTGTCCAACTATGGGGACATGTCTATCTATTGGGACGTTTAACTTAGCAGGTTATATAGTGGCTCGAGCGCTTCGTTCCCTCGCGTAAGAATTGAATATCATCTTTACTTTTTATATTTACCATTTCTGAACATAATTCAACAAAAAAAATCATTTATTTAAAAAAACTGTTTTGTAAAAAAAAATATCATTGTCTACTGGCGAATATGACTAAAAAGTGCATATTTCGTTAAAATATTTTTGTTTTTATTACGTATTTACAAAAAATGTTTGAGCCATCCTTTGAAGGATATAAAAGTTGATATATGTAATCGCTCTTTGGTGGTGAATCACATCAACAAAATGAATAGTGCGAAAATTTTCTATGAGTTTAAATACTTATGTATTTGAACCCAATTTTCATTCCGATCGGTCCATTTTTATAGAATTTCATACTCTGCAGTGCCATCTGGTCACGATGAGAAATAAAGTAGCCTATGTTCAAATCCACGTTGTAAACTGTCTCTATAACAAAATTCATTCAAATCTGTACAGCCGTTTTTGCGTGATTGAGTAATAAACATCCAACATACAAACATTTACATTTATATATTAGTAAGATAAGATTAGTAATTATTTTATTTTATACTTTTGTATTTTTTATATCCAAGGATTACGTGACTCCCCGAGTAGAAATTAACTTGGAGCCCTATTCGGACCCCCATGACGATTCCCGATTGCCACGTTTGGTCGTTAATATGGCAACCCGTTCAGAGCCTGAGAATAAATGTAACGCTGTACCCAATACCGCCCGTTTACGCAGCTTATATCAAGCTTTATAATGCCGCAAAGGATTGAACGCTATTCCGATGCACCACAGTACAAACAAAATTTGGTTTAAAATATTCAATATTGGTCTGAAGTTTTTTTTTATTAATCCAAATAATCGAAATAATTATTAGAATAAAATAAAATCGTCTGATAGAATCGAAAATAAATTATATTTTCACGCAATAAAATAAGCTGTTGAAACAATTAAATATGTGTATAGATTCATATCGACATTTTTGAAAGTCAAAAAAATTCATAAATTCTGTTTAGAACTATCTTTTTTTTCTTCGCATGTGATTATATCTCTATGTTTTTTTTTCACTAATTGCCTAAGACAATGCCAAAGCATAATAAACTATTTGTTCGTTCATTCGTGTTATCTCTATCTCGAAAACGACGACGATCTGTAACGCTCATCTTTTGAGGGGGTTCGTTTGTAAAATAAGCAACGATAGATTTTGTTAAAAATTTGCATAAAATTTCTTTGACGTCATGAGCACGTGTGTACTAAACATCACATTTTTTTGTATCCTCCATAAGAGTGCGCGTTAAAATAACAGTTTTCAACAATGAATATCTTAAATTTCAGACGGTGAAGACTCTTTAAATTTTGCAAAGAATTTTATATAACATCAAAAAAACTTTGTTTAGTTTTTTTATTAAAATGTATTATAAAAATTTTTTTAAATTATATACCAAGTATAGCAGGTATGTTCGACCTTCAAATTAGAATATGTTATTCTTTAATCAATTTCCAACCATTTTTCTTAGTAAACTTAAACTCGCAAATCACTTTGAATGTCAGAAAAACGTCATAAAATAAAATAAACTTGTGAATTTGACTGTCACAGACCAAACCACCTTAAATAACGGGAAATGCCACTACTTTGACAGGTTATCACTCAACTTATTCTTTTAAAATAAGAATTCTTTTAAAATAATAAAAAATGTAGTGGTAGTTAGAATTAATCCGTCGCATTTCATGAACCTTTTTTCATGACAAAAAAAACGCCATGAATTAATCTCAACACCTAATATTATATACCATTAAATTTCACACATTAGTATAATCATCATTATTCTTCAAAATATATTAATCCTACATGGAGAGAATTTTATACGAAAAAAAAACACTATTTTTTCGCACAGTGGTAATAGTTTAGAAATGTTGAGCCTTTTAATACAAAACAATAATTTTGATTATAAAAATGTATAAGAAAATGATCTGAACTGTTACATAAACGTTTTGTATGAACATTTCTTAAGTTTTCTGAATTGTTATCATCGTACGACAAATTACTATTTTTTTTTGTACTGTGAAAGTATTTTAGAGTTTTTTGTACAAAGCAAAATTTTTATTTTCAATTTTTAATCAAAGTGTTTGATACGAAAAATCCTTAAATTTTTCCGAATTGCTATTATACAAAAATAAATAAATATTCGTAAAACATTTTTTTCCATGCAATAACATATTCGGAGATAGTTCCCATAATAGTTATTGCTGATGGAAAAAAATTTCGATACGTCTGACGTATTTATTGACAAGTGGATAATGATAGAAAATAATTAATCGCACTGCCGCGAAACTACTATTTATCAGTGGTATCATGAATTCAATCGGTTCGTCGAGCAGTGAGGAATTTTCGAGCAACAGGTACCGTTGAGGATTCTCAGTCGACTGAGCTCTAATTATCTTGTATTACGTTCGTTTTTTGCTGTCCACGTCATCACGTGGTCGCCGGGGCGATATAACGGAGCAGACCGTGAAATACAGAGAAAAAAAAAGTGAAAAAGTATCTTTGGCGATAGCATCGGCGTTCGCAACCGTCTCGACGATATCGGGAGCACAGAAGATACGAGAAAGGCTCAAATCCAACACAGGTTGGCTTCGCGAGACATGTCATTGGAGGGGATTCATAGAATTCGATCTCATTCGAAAGTTAGTAAAATTGAAAAATTATCTGCATATCCAGTGAACCAAAAATTTCATTGAACTTGAAAAAAAAGCTTATTTCATACTCTTACTTAATTTCAGACCATATTCAATTTTAACAATTTGATTATTTAAAATATACTAAAATATTTAAATTTTAGTACATTTGAAACAAATTGTTTTATCATCTTTAATTTATTTTTCAGAATATAATAATTGTTGAATGATCTTTTTTATTTCTTCATTGTAGCTGATAAATGATTACTTATCGTAATACTTGATAAATAATAATTTTATAATGCATGTCTTCGAAATTTTATTTTATGCCTTTGTTATGCAAGTGTTAAATTTTAGAAATACATTTTCTTCGATTTTCTGTTGCATCTTTATGGATATATAATTTCACAACCAACTTCTTATAATTTTTTTAGATTTATGCAAGAAAATGTATTCACTAATCTTTTATAAAAAATTTTATAGTATTTTTAATAATATTATCATTTGTTCAAAATGATCATATAGCTTTTTACAGCATGCAGTTGAAAGTGCAAGACACCATATGTTAAGATAGTTTCTAAAATAAATCAGCGAACAGCCTTCGGTAGCCGTGATCGTCTAGTGGTTAGGACCCTACGTTGTGGCCGTAGTAACCCAGGTTCGAATCCTGGTCACGGCAATGTGAAAAAGCATTGTCACGGCGAAGGATTTTTTTTTATTCTCTTGCACCAAACACTGCATATTGTGTTAACAGTACATGGAAAAACTAATTGTTTTTTATCATAACAACAGTATGAGACTATTTACAATTTCATAATTGATAGTTCCAAATTTTTTAAGTATTGTATATATTTATGAGAAATTACTCACGTGAACTCATATCGAATTGAAAAAGAAGCAAGAAATATTTTATAAGTATATTATATATGTAACTAGTAAATAAAAATACAATGGATTATTTAAAAACAATTTTGTATTATATTTTTATAAATATTTTTATAATATCTAAATATTAGATTATATCAATTTATCGTTCTATTAAAATATTATTTGTGCAATATTTAATTGAAAATTTGTATTTATATTCATTAATATTTTGTAAGTAAATTGAATCGATGCAGAAGAGTGTCGAATGAGCAATGGATCTCGGTGTCAGCAAATTCCTCGATGAATGAAACTATAAATCACGACACCATTCTTAAAGAGAGTTCAGTACAAATTCATATCTCTCAACGGCGTACGAATTTCTTATTATTTTGTAAATTTACAAATATTATATTAACATAAAACTCGATTTTTGTAAAACTTATTTTCGCCATGATGTTCAAATTGCTATTTTTATTTTTTGTTAATTTTCCAATTAATGCAGGTAAGTGACAAAAATTTCAATTGTTTAAAATATTTCTATAATCATATAGTATTTTGTTACTTTTGAAATTTTATTTCCAAAAAACAAACTTTCATTTTATTAATTATTATCAAACAATTAAGATTTATTTTAATATGATCTTGATAAGAACAAAATATAATAACTTTTTATTATAATGAATTAACAGAAATTTTCTGAGTCTCTCATTATATTCAATATTATATTGTTGCAATCTTCGCTCATTCACTAATTTTATATTTAAAAAGCGAATTTATAAAAATGTGATAAAAGTACTCCGATTTCGTGTACTTTACGATCATTGCGATTTTCACACCATTTCTATTTTTTTTTTAATTGTTCTTAATGTTTACAATTGTAATAGCTTTTTCTTGCAGCTAGATAAAGTAATGTAATAAATTACTAAAATACAAAAAAATGATAAATGAATTCTAATAATAATGTAAACAATTGAAAAATATTTTAGCATTTGTGATACAATACGAAATCACGACTATCTTCAACTCTCAAAACTGCACGAATCGTTGCACAGACTGCGGAATAACGGCAATTTTTATAAACGAGAAATGTAGTTGTCTTGTTCGCAATGATGACATTCGAGCACTGGCCTGTTTAAATGGTTCTAATATTGACAAAAATTCAGCTTTCAAAAGAGCTACCTTCGAATTTTTGAACCCAGACACCATCAACCGCAGAATACGATCTGCATCAAAGTTCCGAAGGAAAATACAATCAAGTATGTGTTATTATTAACACACATAAATAGAATATTGAATCAAATTTTTTATAATTATGAATTTCAGAAATTAGTATATCATCGAAATGTTTACATATTATTTAAAAACAGTACATGAATTATAAGACGGAATAAAAAAGAACTTGAAAAACTTGAGAATAATTATCAATAAGATTTATTTTTTTCATTTGAAAAAATCTTTTAAAAAATTCTCGTATTATCTTTTAAAAAATATTTAAAGCATAAACCAAAAAATCTGTAGAACAATTTTCAAAATTGCTCGAAAAAGTATTTTATGATGACATGTAGAAGATTTTAAAGGTTCTTGAATTTTTTAAATAACTTCATGTTTTTATGCTAAATCCAATTCACTCAAATTTTTTCTTGTATTCTCTAGATGACGTTAAACGCATCGTTAATTACTTTATCAGCGACGGTCCCATGACTGGAACGCCTTTTATTGGGAAAGCGAAGTGCACTTCGAATGAAGCAAGTAGCGCAGAGAAGCCAGATGAGTCCGAGTCGGAGCCAACGAAGTCGAAAAAGCTAAGCCCAGAAAAAGATAGAAGTTCAGTCGCGCGCAAAAAAGAATTATCCGGTGTGGTGAACGAGGACGACAAGTCTCGAATCAAACCATTTTATTCTCAAGATTTACTCGGAGCACTGCCGAATACTTTACTTCAAATTCCAGATATGCTGCTTCATAATATAATTGACCGACAAATTGCTCTTTATTATTATCTTCTTTCGAGAACATCGTTGCCATGGCTAGACCCAACATCCACTCGTTTCCCAATCAATCAAAATTACAATCCCTTTTTCCCTTACATTCCTGTAAATGATCAAAATCCTGTTTCAACATCAAAGGTAAAAGTAACCATTTTTCCTTCGATTTGTTTTTTTGTTTTAAATCCATACTTGCAAAATCTTCATATATTTTTTTAATACATATGTCTCAAATAAACAATTCAAATCGTTTTTATGAAAGATAGTAGATAAAAAATTGAAAGTATTTATCAAAATTTTAATAAAAAAATGAATTACCTGTTCACAGACCCGAGCAAGAGTTAATCAGCTGGACCCTCGTTATTATTACGAAACTTCAGCTGAACCGTACGTTTCTGATATGTTTCCTCCTCAGTATCTTCCCTTGCCGAGATTTATTGAATCTTACGAGAACGAGCCAATTTCGCCGCCACGTGAAACATCTGGAACTTTAAAAATTACAAAAGCACTTCCAAATGATGAGAATGAACCGATTTTACTTGTTGCTAACGATCAACAAAGAGCTTTATTTGGATCTCCATATTATCGTATGAGTAACTCGTTGCCTGCTGGTGTTCTGTCGAATCACCGATATATGCCGATACCTTATTTGCTTGAAATGTCGAAACCGGTGCAAAAATGCAATTGTGGTAACGACTCATCCTCTCGAGAAACAATGTCAGAAGCCACTGTTAACGAATCTTCAAAACCTTCGGAAACGACCACGCTCCGAACAACTATTACAACGACAGTATTGAAAGAAGCGACAGTATCACTGACGAAAAGCAACGACGAGAGCAGGGAAATCACTAATAGCGAAAAAAGTAAAAACAGCGATAATAGGAATGGAAGTAACGATGAAAATACCGAAAGTAGACATGACGATGATTCTCCAAGGCCCTCTCGACACTCACCGAACGAAAAAATAAAATGCGAATGGCGATACATTCTTAAAAATATATACGCCTCGAACGAAAATAATTGATCATACTTTCATAAATTATCGTAGGTCTGAAAAAATATCGTAATTTTTCGTTATTTTTATACTGAAACTTCAATATGTTACAAATAAAATAAATGCACTCTTTCAATTATTGATTCCAGTATAATGAGCTTAAACCCAAGATTTTATATGTAGCCGTAAATCAAAACATTTTCTTACAACAATTAGCCTTTATTCAATAAGGATATAATACTTTTAAGCTGAAGATAATTAAAGTTATATGAAGTAATTCGAATGCATATTATTTTTCAATCTTTTATACAGGTACAATTAAGAGGATATAACAATTTTGTAAAAAAGATGGTATGTATCGATGCTTCTATCTTCGGCCCTTGCCTTTTCCTTTTTTAGAAGAGCTTGACGATTGTTGAGAAGATTGTTCGCCCATTGATTGTTTTCCTTGGCGTGTCTTCAAATTTGGAATGGTGGTTCCCAAATGAAGAAGAATGGAATCTCTTGTTGGGAATGACGAATGTGCTGGAGAACCATCATCATTTTTCAATTGAACTCTGATGCGTCCTCTGTACAAGACTTCTTTACTTCGCTCTTTTGGATGCAATTTATTTTCGACGCCAACTTTTAAACCAGCAGCTATTAGTACATCGCGTATCTCTTGATGCGTTGGGTTTTCAACACACTTATCTTTGCGTAATTTTCTGCCTTCCGCCAATGTCTTTTTACTATTCAAGTAAATTGGATAAATGCAGATCCACCTATCATAAAAAAAAACAATAAAGTTAACTAGCGGAAGATTCATATTTTTATGCACTTTAACGGGCAAACATAAATTTTTCTCTAAAAAAAGGTACAGTTTTAAAAAATATTGTAAATCATCTCGGCGCAGTTTTTTTAGCACCATTTTACGTCTATTTTACGTCTATTTGTAAAGTACAGAATCTGATCATTTGTCTAATAGTTTTTCGACAGGATAACATAGGTAAAAAAATAAATTTGGGATAAGTGAATAAATGTAACTATTTTACACGGTTCAGGCAAATGAAACAAATATGTCTGTGCAAAAAAATCAATGATAAAATTTTCACCTGCCGAATAGTAAATTTTATTCTTTCCATATTGATCAATAAAAACAATTCAATTTTCTTGAACTCTTCAAACAAATTACAAAAAATGACAATAAAGTTAGTATAAAAAAACGAAAACAATAAACGTATAAAGGATTTACAATTTTATTCCTTTCATATCGATAAGCAAATACATTTGACGTACAGTATGTTAACCAAAAAAGTCGTACAAAGAATTAAAACAATTCAATATTATGAATATTGCAATGTTTACAGAATCATCCAAGTAAACAGAATTTAGATATCATAAATTTACATGTAAATAATTAATTTTTCATGAACACGAATCGTTTATTCTTCGTTTTTAATGAAGTAGAAATGAGGTTAGATCAACAGAAACATAAAAAAGCTTCTCGTGAGGTATTTGTTGATCTTGTTCATATTTCAAAATGGAATTCATACGTTTCTATACATTAAAATATTATTAGCTGAATGAGAAAATATATTTTATAAATATTTTACCTTTCTCTATCACTATGATTTTTCGAAGGATTCCACACGAGCCCCATGATTACACGACTACCGACTACACGCACAAATATCCAATAACACGTATGTGCTATATCGCTTCAACTGGCACATATATAAACTACTGAATATGTAATATAAAAATACTTCAACTTCAAAAATACAATACAAATTATTTAATAACTTTTTAAAAACAAGTATAATGCAAATTTTTTTTTTTTTATTAAAAAAAATTACTCATCACGGGCTCGTCCGGGATTTGAACCCGGGACCTCTCGCACCCGAAGCGAGAATCATACCCCTAGACCAACGAGCCAATTCATCGCTTAAGATCTATATGATTTATATGTATATAGTATATGCATATTTTTGCAATTTTTTGTAGATATGTACATATCATCGATTTATTAATTTTTATAAACTAATTATTAATATGACATGCCAATAAAAAGGATAAGGCGAGAGTGCAAGGCTCGCTTTTTCACTATAGGGCTAATAACACTTTTGAAACAACTGGACATTTTGTTGATTATGGAAAATTGGTGAACAAAACATTTTTCTTTTACCCCAGATTACCATGGTTTATTGATCGAAAATTTATTTTATTCCAACAAAATGTCATCAGCTATTTACGGCCAATTGCGATATTTGTTTCGCAATAAACGTTACATTATACGAAAGTCAGTGTTTTACACAGTTTCAAAAAATTTTTTAAGCTGTAATAGAAATGCTTTTTAAATATTTGATATAATATTTTGTAAAAGAGAAATCCAAACATTTTTCCAACGATCTCTACCTGAATGGTGTGCTATTATTTAAATCAAAGTTATGACCGATTAAAATCAAGATATGCATTCGTTCATATAACCGATCACTCAATAAAAAAATTGTAAATATTTAGAATCTGATTCATTGTCCAGAAGAGGACGAGATAATTTTTTTGCTTATTAAAACATAGATATGGGTAATTCCACCTCGTTTCAACCAATGATTGGAATTAGCGCACTTCATTTTTACTGAATTTTGGTTAGAAGTTTTTTAAAATCATAAAACGAAGTTCTGCTAAAGGAAACAATTTTTTAAAAAATTTTTCGAAAGTTATGCGAAACTAAAAATTACGCCATTTTAAGCATTTTTCAAGTTTCTTTTTTTAATATTTCAAAAATTATTATAGTTCCAGACATGAGTCAAAATTCATTTCAAAGGAGACATTTCGGACTATTATAACAAAAATATTTCGAAAAAAATGTTGAAAAATGATGAATTGGTAGAATTTTAGAATTTTAAAAGTGGTAAAAAACAAAAAACCCCTAAATATTTATGGCTAGATAAGTTTAAGGTACTCTATCAAAAAATGAGCCAAAAATATCTAGGGGTTTTTTGTTTTTTACTACTTTTAAAATTCCAAAATTCAACCAATTCATCATTTTTCAACATTTTGGCATGAGCCAAAATGAATTTTGGCTCATGCCTGTAACTATAATAATTTTTGAAATATTTAAAAAAGAAACTTGAAAAATGCTTAAAATGGCGTACTTTTCAGTTTCGCATAACTTTCGAAAAAATTTTAAAAAATTGTTTCCTTTGGCAGAACTTCGTTTTATGATTTAAAAAAACTTCTAACCAAAATTCAGTAATAATGAAGTGCGCCAATTCTGCAACCATCGGTCGAAATGAAGTGGAATCACCCATATATATACATAGCTATAGATCCTGCAAAAAATAAAAAAGTTTTATCTCTTCGTTTTTTGTGTTTCAACGAAAAAAAATCTTCGTTGGATAAAAACTCTTTTCAATGATGGTTAAAGGTAAAGGTTGAAGCAACAACAAAATTAGTATTCCAATCATTTTTCAGGAAGGCGTATAGCTTTACAAAAAACAACAAAATGTTCGTCAAATGAAAGAAAGTAGAAATAAAAGTAAAAATAGATTAATGAAATGGCCTTATGGTTTTGTTGGAAACCGGAGCCAACTTAAACAGAAGAAGAAGAAGAAGAAGATTAATGAAAAAACCATGAAATATGAAGCATGAAATAAAAAAGTTATATATCTACACATGTTTGCTAAATACGTATACTCGTATAAATTTCACAAGATATCGAATTGGTTGCAGAATTTGTCGCATGCTGTTTCCGTAGGAAGTCAAATCCACCGCAAAATTCTATTAATCTTTACGACCATAATAAAAATTGATTGACGCGTATAACTCAAAATACGCATTTTTTTCCATTTCCATACGAGATGCCATATTCCGTTCATATGAAAAAGAAACAACAGAAAGTCTCTGTTGATGAACGTTAAAAATTGTGACATTTCGCTCCAAATGTACTCTATTGAATTGTTTTCGAACCTCCACTCTCGGCAGTTTTCGATCTTTTGATATTGAATGACATATCAACGATTTTGACATCTTTTTAGAAATATTATTCTTTATTGATTTCGTTCAACAAGTGTCATTTTAGACCATTCTAACATGAAATCGTGAAACATAAGCATACAGTGAGTCTTTTTTTTATTTTAATAAAACGTTTATTCTCTAATGGTAATATTTAAGTATATCCTTAGTAAAAAAAATTTTGTGTAGTTAACCACTCTACAAGAGTCGAAAAAGAAAAATAATCTTCATTTGCGGACAGTGATTGGATTTATGTAGCATGCTGGACATTGGGCTTCATATATTAACGGTCATATTTTTTTTCATCTTGACGAAAATCGATGCCAAGATCCAGCATAATGGTACTAATGTACCACTATCATATTTCGGGTCAATCAACACAGACCATGGGCGAACTTCCTACAAAAGAAGGTATATTGGGTTAGTAACCAGCGAGAAATTAAACAAAATTATTTACGAAATCGTGTATTAACTATGAAAATTAAAAATGATGCTCAATGCAAAATAATGCATAAACGACAAGAGCTTCATAAATCGTTCGATGACATAATTTAATGACATTCGACATCCCGAAATATATTAATAATATTGCTAATTAAAAAATCTGATTTTTAAAAAGATTTTAAACCGTAGAGAATTCGATGAACCGATCCAAATGTTTTTTTTTCTTCTATTATCATCTACATAAATTATGATTTTTATAAATTTTTCATATATTCAGTGTTGGAGTCATCGAATAAGAATGTTTAAGTTTTTATGCTTTGTTATTAAATTTTGTACACGATAATGTGACTTTAGCGTTAAATTTTACTCGACAATTGCGTGATTTAAAGTGCTCGTGATAAATAAATCTTGACAGATTTTCTTAAAAATTTACACAAATCTTTTTAGATGTGATCTGAATATGGAGATAAAATTTTAACGTGTTTTATTACGTAGAAGTCAAAATATTTTACTGTAAAAAAAATAGTTTTTCGTGCTCTCTCATAAGAGGACGTGTTAAATGTTACGATGTTCAATCATAAATATTTTGACTTCTAGATGGTGAAACTTCTTAAATTTTTGCACGGATTTTTAGCTAACATTAAAGAAAATTTGTTTAATGACACCAAGTATATACCTGACCTCGAATGACCTTGAACTTCGAGCATGTCATTCTTTAGTCAATTTGCAATACCTTATCCTAATGAATTCTCAAACTCTCAAATCACTTTGAACCTCAGAAAAACCAAGAGAACTAACTAAAAAAAATTGAAAAGAACTTAAACCACATTTTTAATTATATACCAAAGAAATTCAAATTTTCAAATTCTACGAAATTTTTTTAAGGTAATGCTGTAGATGTACCACGTGATACGCGAGTACGAAAGAGATAGCTCCAAAACGCGATTTGCTCAAACATGCAAATTATTTATATTTCGTGAAAATCCAAAGAACAGCCTATTTTTGCCACTAACCTGCGTGGGCTAAACAAATATTATTTTTATTGACAAAGAATTAAAGATTTTTGAACCAATCGCGTTTTCCAAGTGGCTGCGGGATCTGCGGCATAACCTTAATATTCATTCTAGAGATTATTGACTACTTTGATCAAAAGAAACGAATTTTTTTGATAGTATTATTTAAAAAAAAATTGCAATAGACAGAAAAATTGCAATAGAGGGAAAATATATGGGACTATGTGGGAGTTATAATATATGCATATTTTACATAATTTATGTAATATGGGATTTAGGCAGAAGGAATCGCCTTATGTACTCGGCTATAATGAATCCTTTCGTCGCGCCATCCGATCTGGAGATTGGCACTGGACATACGCGAATACTGATGAATGGGGAGAACATATTCCCGATTGCGGAGGAAAAAGCCAATCACCGATAAACCTCGACCTTCGTATAATGTCGCGTCTCAATCTAAAAAAAAAATTTCGATGGAAAAACTACAACAAGAAACCCACAGATATGAAGATTACCAACAACGGCCATACCAGTAACTCAAAGATAAAAAAATAAAGAGTCAAAAAAATAGAAAAATAACTATTCGTAATCACTGTCTGTTACTAATTATAATTTCAAACTTTTAATTACTGAAAATTGCTGACTTCAGTTAAAGAAATAATAAATATCAAGTCTCAATTTTTTACATAAAATAACACTTTGAATTGAGCACTTCTATTTTTGTTTCAGTGTGCTCAGCAAATCGTTTGCATTGTTTAACTACGTACAAACTCTTTAAAACATTTGCTTAAACGTTTATTGGTACTTATAATTTCAAACTTATAATTACTGAAAATTGTTGATTCTCAATTTTTTAATTTAACGTCAAGTTTTAAATATATATATACAAATTTTTGCTCTATTTTGAATGGGACATTTCTATTTTTGTTTTAGTATGCATGGAAAAATCATCTATGTTTTTTAACTTTGTATAAAGCTTTTCTAAACGTTTTCATTCATTCATTCAATGCGAAAATTGTGGCTACATCTGGTTACAGTATAAATTGCATCAAATTTCTTTATACAAATATATATTTGCAATTTTGTACACAATCTCCTTCACTTCATATGTAATTATGAGTAAAATTTGTCAAAAAAATTTTTTTCGTACTCTCTTATATAAATAAGCGTTAAAATTTCAATTTTCAATGAGAAATGTCTCTAATTGTACGTGGTAAAGCCTCCAAAAATGCTGCAAATATTTTTTACAACCTTTCATTTCGTTGATACGATTTTTCAAGAGAACCTATTTCGATAAAAGTTTATATAATCGTTTCACCTTCAGCTTACAAGAGAAACAAATTTTTAAAGTTTACTGCCCTACAGCTTCTACCTTAATACGTCGATAATCTGATAATTTATCGATTGATTTGAAAAAATTAATTATTTATTTATTGCATTAAAACGATTAAAAAATTGGGGTCTGAAATATTTTTTTCAATGTAATTTTATAATACAGCATTTTCTACTGGAGCCAATGCAATTATTTGAACACAAATAAGAATAACTATTTCGTATGTTTGGAGAATTTTCAAAAAAGTTTTTAATTTCTTTTAGTTCAGATATCAGGAACTTGGAATAAGAAAGAAATTCCACATTTAGCCGGTGGTACTCTTGCCGGTGATTACGTTTTCGAGCAGCTTCACTTTCATTGGGGCGAAAAAGATGATGTAGGAAGCGAGCACACGATCAACAAATACAGTTTTCCTCTCGAAATGCACATGGTACACTACAAAAAGAAATACGGATCCATAAAAAAAGCATTGGAATGTAATGATGGTTTGGCCGTCGTTGGAATATTCTTTGAAGTAATTAATATTATTTAATTAATAATAATAATTAAAAATAATTAATTACTATAAAATTGTATACACGATTTTCTATCATTTTAATTTACTTTTTTAATCTCGAATTATGTTCTTTCTTAAATATCTTCTTTTCGAAACAGTCTTAAGGAGACTTCCGTGGATAGTGATCCTTTTTACCTTTCATATAAAAAACATTTGTTTTCTATCAAATGTATTATTTCAGATTTCTCGAATTGACAATCCTGGTATTTCTACGGTACTGAAAGATCTAAAATTGATAAAACCTGGAGAAACGGAGGCTTGTATAACACCTTTTGCTTTAAAATCCTTTCACTTAAATTTTCCAAACGAGTACGTATCGTACTCGGGCTCATTGACGACTCCCCCATGCAGCGAATCCGTAATATGGATTATACCCGCGATTCCACGTTTTATTAGTGAACATCAGGTTTGTAAATTCACCCAATTTTAGCTTATTTAATTTCTTATATATTCCTTATGTAATGCAGCGATAAATAAAAATTCTTCATTTTTACGCAGATTAATATGTTTCGATCGGTGAAACTCGGACATGGAGATGTACATAATTTTCGTCCAACGTTGGCCTTGAATAATCGTCCAATTTACTACATTAGTGACTGAACAAAAAGACAATCGTACAAAAATTTATTCGTGGCGCATTTTTGTCTTTCAAAACGCCAGGCCTGCTTCTTCATATGTGTTGAATATCTTTTCAATAGCATAACAATAAGCAGCTTTTCTGACGTCCAAACACAGATTGTATTTTTCAGCCGTGGCCATGATGCTCTGCAAATATAAGAAAAAAAAGCATAAAAATGGATTTTTAATCATTTTTAAATAATAGTCGATAAGGATGATTTAAAAATATGTACTGACATGCGCTGCCTTCTCCATGGACTGGTCCAGGCTGCTGTTGACAATATCACGTTCTGTCGGATAGCAAATTCGTTTACGAAAATCTTCTGTTGGCATTATCTTAACATCATCAATGTGACATCTTAGAGATTCTTCAACTGAATCTATAACAGAGAAACATTTTTTAAAAATAAAAGCTATTTTTGAAATCATTGTTATCTTTATAAATTTTCACATGCATGTCGGTCTATTAATTTCTTTTTTACAAAATGTTTTGAAAACTATAATTACTTAATTTTTATAAAATTCAAACAAGATTAAGATCAACGCTATTATTTGTAGATTAAAAAGTTCATAAAACAAGATTGCAGACATCAATTAATAGAATTATGTTCAAAATGTATTTTACTCCAGATCAACAATAATCAGATATATGCAATAAAAGAGAAAACTTGTTATTCCTTACTTAAAATATGATAATTTGATTCTTGCTCATATTTGAAATGAAGCCTTCCATATGAAACGTGGCTTATGTTTTTCACCCACTCAAAATATGAAACCGTGACTCCGCCACCGCTCATGTACAGATCAGGTATAACCAAAATGTTTCTCTTGAGAAAGACTGCATCTGCTGCTGGTGTACATGGTCCATTTGCTCCTTCAGCAATTATCTGTATAACATTTTTTTTATGTATAAAAAAAACAATGATTCGATATTGATCTACAAATAATCTACCTATATTATTTAACAACCGCTATTATAAAAAAATGTTGAATTCCTATTTAGTATTTTATTCTTTGACAGTAATTCGTAGAGGAATTCTTTATAATCGATTGATGAAAATCCTATATAATATAAAAATCACATAAACACGTTCAATGTTCATTTAATGCAAAATTTTCAATTGTTCGTTCTTTGATTTTTTTTCTGACTTGACAATTGTCAAATTCAATCAGGTGAATCATGAAAATAATATTACAAGCACATATAATTTTGTTTTGTTAATTATTACGTTACTTAATTACGTTATAAATAAACCAAGTATAGATGTTTTAACAATGAATGATTATCAATTTTAAAAATAAATAAATATGTTGGTTTTAATAATAACTTGAGTGCTTTAAAGTATAATTTATTAAATCATGTGAGTTTACATTGAATCAGCTATTTCGAGATAATCTGACGTACGAGACGAGCACTTCTGCACCAACACACATGTGTGCTTCGTTCATACAAAGTACATAAAAACTCCGCCAGAAAAAGTATAGGCAATGGATTCAGAAGTCTGAATTCATATAAAGTATCGAAATAACACGAGTGTGACTTTAAAGAAATTTTCATAAATATTGGTGAAAAATTGATCGTAAAAAAATCTCAGTAGTTCAAAGTGAAATTCCTCAGGCACGTTGATTCAGTATATCAAAGACTCCAAGGTTGTGACAAGAAACTCGCAAAATCATTACATGTATAACTATATATAAGGGCTTTTCTAAAGAGAAATAATGCTTTGCAAATATTCGTACAGACAAAACACAAGAAAAACCATTCGAAAATATGTACAATCCTAAGCAAGACTTTTAAAATAGGTTATACGCATGTGCAATAAGACGTTCGAGTGGGGGGATGAAACGAATTGTGACAACGAACAACGAAAAAGCGTGAATACCGTGCGTTTCAGTGTTGTGAGTGTTTACAAATTTGTCCAGAGTTTGCAGTAATTTCGATGGAATAGATATTCAGGTAACCATCGTGATAATTTAACTGGTACTTCGCCATTCTGTACAAGAAATATTTTATGTGTTAAAAAAAAACATGCTCTTTGTTTACACGTTTTTCAAAGCTAGAACGCACACGACGTATCGTCAAATGGCAAATGGAAAAAGGGAAAGACGCACACGCGCCATGTCCCTCAAATAAATTCCCTTATCGAGCTATCTGTGAGTATTATCGGAATGAAGATCGAAAATAATAAATAATAAATGTTGCATGGATGAGAAAACACAAGCAAGGATCAATTTCTGTATCTCGATGTAGAAAAGGGGGTCCGCGATTTTCTCGAAAACATCCGTATCCGTCGACGCTAAAATGCCTAGCGGCGAATTTTGTAACTAGCGCAACCCTGGTTCTGCGTTCGTTTCTAGCTGTTTTTTTTGTTTACAAATAATTATACTGTTTCGAAAAACATGTTGTATAATTGATGTGTAAACATCTTGGCGCTTGCTTCGTAAAGTCATAAATAGGCGAGGTCGAAAGTCTTGAGTGTCACACTCGGAGTTCCGACCGGAAGTATTGTTTTATGCACATGCGCAAGCGCGTGCATACCAGCGTGAGTGCATGGTGCATAATGAGGTGGTAACGAAAATACGAAATTGAATTTTCCCTATTGAATTTTTTTTTTACGATATTAGAGTATTAATCCAATTTTTCGATGATTAAATTTCAAGTAGAATTATCAATAAAATAAGTGAAAATTATCCCGACAACGTATGTCCGAAATAAGCCAGAGTCTTATGAGAAACCCTTAGCATACGTTCTTTTATCGAAAAAAATATATATTTAGAGTGAACATTCAAACAATCTAAAATATCTCACGTGTTCGTTAAAATATCTCACGTGTTCGTGTTCGCAAGGTTTAATTATATACCATAAAAATTTATAATCATCGAACTTTTTATTGAATTATTTAATAACAATATCAGATATTTTACTCATACGTGAGTTAATCCAAGTCAAATTATAATCTAAAAATGAAAATCACTTTTTAACTATATGTATAACATTAATATTTTACATTTCAAAATTAGTATATTTGGTAAAAAAAAGACTATTTATTCGGTCTTAGAAATCATTTTTCCTCATTTGAAAATAAGCCAAATAGTATCTCGTTTGACTAGTAAGTTCGTTAATACCTCCATTAAGTGTGTGGAACGGACTATGGAGGTTAGAACGGGCAATCGGAGTGACTGCGCGACGCGCGTAACGCGTAACTCATCGTCAGTGTGACTCTGTTCAATGGACATTCGTGCTGTGTAACAAACGTTATTTTCTTTCACACCAAATTCTTAATAATTGATAAAAATAGGAAAATTATGTAATAGTGAAAATGAAAAAATAGGTAATAGTAACATAAGAGAAGGTTTAGTTTGTGTAAAAAATTTTTTTTTATATTTATCAATACAACATTGTTGGTTGAGGTTATGTTCGTGTATAATTTTTATGGATACATTACAATGTTTTCAGATGGCCAAATCAGTTGCACAAAAGTGCAGGGATTATAGGAAAAGAAAAAAATCCGACAAACACTGATGATGGCTGGACTTTTAACGTCGATGAATAATGAAATAAAACAGGTAATGTTAAGATAATTTTACTTTTCATGAATGATGTATTGAAGAATATTTATACAATCTTTAAAGAAATTAATAATAATAATAATAATGATGAATTTAACCTGGTGATTTCATTTTCACTTTGTATATGAATAAACATTTGAAAGTTATCGCGCTAGTGCTAACTCACAAAATAAAGTATTATTTGCACTAGAAACAAGTATTAAATTGGGATAATTTTATTAGGATAATATGAAATTGCAATAATACTATTTGCATTAGCAATACTTGATCATAATGACTTATTTTTCAAACATAATAGCCATTGCAAGAAGAAAATATATTTTACTGTAATGAAATAAAAATTAAAAAAATAATTTCAAGTGTTAAACAGATGTCAAATATAAGTATTAAGGTAGTTCTATAGTTCTATCGTTTATTTAGGATTTTGTTGAAGATTTGCACAATCCATCTTTCAAATTATCTGAAATACAAATATTTGATTTGACTTTAGACATAGATTAACATAGGATTAACAGGATTGACATAGAACTATAAAAAACATATAAAAATAATTTAAATTATCAACAGGTTGCAAAAACGTCAACAGAAAGGAGCAGAAAGTTTCGAAAAATGAAATATTTACTTGAGAAGAAAACATTCTGTTCTCATCAGGTTCCAGCGACAAATGAATTTGAAAATTTTTATGAGGTATGAAAAAATTAGCCAGAGTTTCAGAAGTAATATTTTGAGTGTGTACAATTTGTATATAATTCCTTAAGTTCTCATTTAATTTCAGATTCAGGAATCCGAAGAAAAGAGCATTTTAAAGAGTCGGAAACAAGTATTTGGAATACAAAAACAACAATTAAAGTTACCATCTATGGATTCACTTGGCGCTGCGCTGGTACCTGATTATCAGATACCATCAACAAGCACCGGTCGATATCAAAGCATTTTCATATTAAGGTGATGTTTAAGTCATCCGGATGATAAAAATTCTGTCACGCATTTTGGACTTTTTAAAGAAATTTTTTGAAAATGGACTTTTTGAAGAATGTAAAAAATAGGCATTATTCTCCTTTTATTAAAAAATAACGTCTACCCCTTATTTTTTTCAAAATAATAACCTGTTTGGAGTAAAAAGCGTATCAATTTTTCGTCCATCTCTCTTTTGCTCACGTATCACGGGATTCTACTTAAACATCACCTTGATATACTACCACAACAAAATCTTAAGCTTAACTATGGAGTCCTTCTTGGACTCACCACCTTTTTATAAGGTCATATTGTGATATCGTTAATTTAAGATTTCATTGAAATTTTGTGTAAATTTTCAACATCACATACTCGTAGGTGTTACATTTTTAAAGACTTCATTTTGCGAAAGTCAAGATATTTATTTTTAGAAATCACGCATTTTTATAAATGACGTGAACAATAATGAAATGTTCAATTTTCCAGATTCCAGCACATTAGAAAAAAATGTCGAACCAATAATCGTGCATGAAACAGAAAAAAATGTTTTGTCATCGGAACCAAAAAAAATTGGAAAAACCGCCGCAGAACGTACTCGTATGTGGAGAGAACGCAAAAAGGCTGGCTTAAAACAACAGCAACCAGAGGTTTCAAACAATGGTAAGATTTATATATTTAAAAGCTACATAGCAAATTATAAAGTTCCAGTAATATCATTTATTTGTATGTATTGTATACATATTAAACAAAAAACATCAACTTTTTAATTCGTGAACACACGTTTGGAGAGATGTTCGAGTACTTCAGTCCGTAACAATTCTACTATTCTTTTTTCTGATAAAATGAACTTTTCGAAGAAAACAAAAATTAGGCCTCAAAAAATATTATGGATTTTATGAAAAGCATACCAACTGCTATAAAATCATGTCATTTTATCGATTTTTACCTAAGCAAATTTATATTTTTACTGAACAAGATGCTTTCTGATGAAATTACTTATCGTCATATTCAATAAAACAATTGGCAAAACGATAAATATTTAAGTGAGTTAGTTTCAAATACTTAGATAATCCAAAATTATTAATACTTTTTCTACTATATCGAAGAACTTAACCATCTGTCATAAACCTATATATAATTGCATTATGCAGATTTATATAAAACCGAGGAAAATCGTTTTCTCATCAGAAATTGATCTGTTGGCCAAGCCACGGTTAAGATAGAGTCGCGTGATAGTCAATTCAATAGTTCGGCTGTACGTATTAACTAAATGTAAAATCATCACTTGAATTTTTTTGAGACAGAATTTTTTCAAAATTTCTACTGATTATTTTTTTGACGTCATATTAACATGTGTGCAAAATTTAAAGAGGCTTCACCATGCGGTTATCGAGATATATATTTTTTTTAATTGTCACTTTTAACATGGGCTCTTATGAGAGATTAAAAAATGCGATGAATTTCAACAATTAATATCTCGATTGCTAGATGGTGAAGCTTGATAAAATTTGGCATACATTTCGACATGACCTCAAAGAAGATTTGTTCAAATTTTAAAGAAATTCTATCTCAAACGATTTTACACGACTCCTTAAGAGTCATCCATTGCAATACCAATGACTTTTGAAGTCACTTGCCTACACCGAACCTATTGAAATATTTTATATGTATTTTTCTAACTAAAGCAAAAGAATGCTAAGGATAAACGTTTAAACGTTTAATAAACGTTTAATCTTACAGGTTCCACCATATCAAACACAAATACAGACAGTATTAGCATATTGTTCCCAAAACCAAAAAAAATAGGAAAAACTTCCGCGGAACGTACTCGTTTGTGGAGAGAACGAAAAAGGGCTGCCCTATTACGAGAGCATTTAATTGATGAATCAACAATTTCAAAAGCTGGTAAGATTCACATATTTAAAAGACACATAGCAAATGATAAAGTTCTAATAATATAATTTGTTTGTATACATTTTATATATACGTGCATAAATTAGACGTCTGAAAAAGTCGACTATTTTTTCACGTACACAATCTATTGGGATTAAACATACTTAAAATATTCTAATAAATAGTTTTCAAGATGATTTATATCAGGCAAATATTACTTTCCATAATAGTACGAAACGGCTCATTAAAAATATTCTTAACTTTCTAAACATTTTTTTAAGAAAATATTTGAAAGAAATGCGAATTCATTTGGATAATTATTGAAAAATCCATTTCTCGCACATTTTTGTTAATTCAAGTGTGTTTGCAAATAGGTATTACGGAAAGTGATGATACGTCTTTGGAATGCGACGATAGTGATCCTGAACCACCAACAAAAAAACAGAAACTGGATGCAGAAGTTACAAGCCACTTAGGAACATTTGTTCTTCTCCCACTAGACGGACCTCCTCATTTAACTCAAATTAAAGAATCGTGTGTGTAAGTTGAAAAAAAAAAATTTCGACATCGCAATACTGTGAATTACTTTTATTTGTGCTTTCGCTTTACTTTTTCTATTTGCTCGCAATATACGTAGTTCTTAAACTTATTTACACAACCACTAATGAATGCTTTCAATTTTCTGTTTTAAATACAAGCATAATAATAAAGATAGCATTACTTTCATTACAGGAGATTAATAAAATTAAATGATCAGTCTATAAACAATATCATCGGTGACAAAGTGACGACAAAGAGTATCGAAACAGAACATGATCAAGAAATAAGAATTGTCGAAGAAAGGTAAATCATTGTAGCAGTTATAATGATGCCCATCAGCGTTTTCTACAGAGCCCATTAAAATTACAACGAATTTTTGTTAATAGATTGAACGAACGATCCAGGATATCTGCAGAGAATGTCCGAGAATTACAAAATAAACAAGATATCCCAACGAGACCGGAACCATCTGCAGAAAGTGGGAAAAGATCAAATGAAAAAAACTCTACTTCTGTACAGAAAAAGGGGCAGAGACTATCTGGAGCAGAGCGTACGCGAAAATGTAGAGCAAAACAGAAGCTACTGAAGGAGATGAGTTTGCAAGATCATTCTTGGTATGAATAAATGCAACGTGACACGCTGCAAGTTCTTAAGTTTTACGATTGACATCCAGGAACCTCTGTTACGTCATATTTCTCCTCTTCCTGCATTGAAGTCGCTTGTAATAAGATTAAGGTGGTTGGTCTGTGACAGTCAAATTCAAAAGTTTCTCCTGTTTTGATGACGTTTTTTGATTTGCGAGACTAAATTTATTAAGAAAAGTTGTTGCAAATTGATTAAAGAACAACATATTCTGAATCCAAGGTTATTCAAGATCAAAAAATAATAAATTCACTTGGTGGATAAGTAACAAATTTTTTACGATAGATTTATCTAAAAAATTAAACAAAGCTTCTTCTATTTTATAAAAAACTCTCTGCAAAATTTTAAGAGACTTCATCGTCTGGAATACGAGATATTTATTGTTGAAAATTGTAGTTCAAACACGTGCTCTTATGGAGAGTGTACAAAAAAAAAGTGATATTTGTCATTAAATATCTCAACTTTCGTACGGTAAAACCTTCTGAAATTTGGTACACATATGTATATGACGTCAAAGAAGGTTTATGCAAAATTTTAATGAAGTCTTTCGACGCTTATTTTACAGATCAACCACCTTAAAGCAAATCATACATGCATAATCACGCAAAATTAGTACTTGCAGGGAGGAGTAGGACCAAAAAATATATATTAAAATAAGTTTATAATATGACTTACAAGAGATTCTGAACTTAAGAATGTTTGTAGTGCTAATTAAAGTCAATTAAAACTTTTGT
The DNA here is from genome assembly GCA_030522545.1 of Cremastinae sp. A BG-2022a. Lineage (NCBI taxonomy): Eukaryota > Metazoa > Arthropoda > Insecta > Hymenoptera > Ichneumonidae > Cremastinae sp. A BG-2022a. Next base: position 6,581 of record JAPYYW010001406.1, on the reverse strand, counting down.
TTTTCCTTACTCTTGGATTACTTTTTGGTTTCAGTGATAATGAACCGGACAGTGAGCTATGTGACAACTTATATTTTCGTTATTACATTTCAAAAATAACTTACGACGGCTATACGAAACACATGAAAGCTCATATTAAATTTCATAAGAATTTTTATGAAACTCCGTATGGTCACGAGTGCGTTGTTTGCGAGAGATTGTGGTTTAAAAATGAAATACATGCACCTTCGAAACGTCATATAACATTCTTAAAAAATATAACGGTAATGAGATTTTTTGAATTTTTAAAATTAGTTTGTTTAATCACTCAAATAATTAATATAATTTTTTTAACTCTCTAATTGTAAATTTTTTCTATAGAACGCCAACAATGCATCGGTTGGAAAAATTTGTTCCACGTGTAAACAATCTTTCGATGATGATAAAATACCGGCGTTATCGACAATTAATGGATTCAAGTATCCACCAATGCCCGCACATTTACCAAAACTCGACTTTGTATCAGAACGATTGATTTCTCGCGAATTGCCATTTGTGCAAGTAAGAAGGCTGCGGCACGTACATGGACGTTTCGAAATTTATGGACAAGTCATTAATATACCAACATCGATGAATACCTCCGTGAATAAACTTCCAAGAAATATCAACAATGATCATTGCATCTACGTTAATGTAGAAAAAAAGAAAGTATGCGGACCAAGTCAACTGTATGGACTAGTCAACTATAAAAATATAAAAACTTGGATGCAATATCTGGTGAAAACGCCGCTTTATAAAATACACAAGACTTCGATAAACACCGGATTTTTCAAAAATGCAGAAAAACATTTTCTCGTTGACCGAGCAGACGATGTCAGCGAAGAAATTCCCATTGAAGAGAGTCTTGTTGCCCAACAACATACTCTCGTGTGGAATGACGAAAAATTTCTGAAAAGCGTCTCCGACAAGAATGACGTTTCGAGACATTTGTTCGATGACTTCGCAGAAGAACTATATTTCCCGACCATCTACTTGGGAGAATTCAGAGAATTCCGTAATAATAATAAAGTTACGCCGATGATGATTGCGACAAGCGAATTGACGCGCAAAGATCGTCGAGGGATAGTACCGCAACATCTATTGTACGTCGCACTAAAAATCATGCATCAGAGAAGTCGAAACTTTTTAAAAGTAGCACAGGAACATGCTACATCTAATGGAAATATTGATAATGATCGAATTGAGTCAGAAGATTACATGTCCAACTATGTAGAGTCAAATTTGTCTTTTCTTCGTTCAATACCGAATTCAATATGGCACTGGGCACAACAAAAGAAGGATCTCTTTGCCATGATACGTCAGAAAGGCTTACCTTTGGCTTACATAACATTCAGTGCTAACAACATGGGATGGCCCAATTTGTTAAAACTGTTGTACAAATTGTCAAATGGTGGAAAGGAAATCTCTGAAATTGCTGCATCGGAATTGAGCTTTATGGAAAAGAGCACTCTCGTGAACGAAGATGCGGTAACTTGCGTAATTTATTTCAACAAATTGGTAAATCTCATAATAAATATTTTGCAGTCGAAAGAATCTTCGCCTTTTGGACGGTACCGAGTCACCGACTACTTCAAATGCATCGATTTTGAGCGCAATGAGAATCCACAAGCCCACATTTTACTGTGGTTGGAAACTGCTCCAAGAAATGTATCAGCAGGCTTTGGCTACACTCAAATCGTGTCGTTGACGGACATTTTAGTGTCCGTTTCGACATCTCAAGCATCAGGACACATCAAACTACAGACGCACGAGCATACTTCTGCATGCTACAAGAAGAAAGGCGCAGGCAGACGAAAGAAATGTAAATTTGGAGCACCTTTTATGCCATGTAACTCCACGATGATTCTCTCTCCGATGCGAAAGACAGAGCCTCGATACCACGAATACGTTGAGAGATACAACGAAATAAAAAATAATTTGGAGACCACCGACTACCAAACATTGAAAGATTTCTATGCAGAAAATTTGATTTGGTCGGACACTGATTATCAGAATATACTTCGTGCCGGAATAAAAAGACCAACGGTATTCTACAAACGACAGCCCAGCGAAAAATGGCACAACACCTTCAATCCTTTCGTGCTAAGCGTTCTAAAGTCAAAAATGGATTTTCAAGTAATCGTCGACAAGTATACGTGCGCCACCTGCATTGCCAAGTATGTCAATAAATCTGACCGCGGTGTTAGCGACTTACGACGCAGATTGATTGAAATTATGGATAAGTATCCGAATTTCAATGACATCGATATTACGAAAAAATTGAGGATCGACTTATTGAATTGCGTGGAAATGAATACTCAAGAGGCTGCTTGGTACTTGCTCCGTGAACCAATATCGAAAAGTTCGGCAAATTTTGCGTACATCAACACCGTATGGCCAGCCGAGCGGGAAAAATTCAAAAAAACTTTGAAAGCACTGGCAGACATTGGAGAGGATTCGATGGCAAGTCTTTACGAAGAAGATTGGTTCGCCAAGTATGAGAAACGACCTTCTTATTTGAACCGTCTTTCATTGGCCGAATTCGTTTCGAACTGGTATCTGAACAAGGAAGGAAAGTATGTCGAGAAAAAAGAAGACGCCAGGATAATTCGGTATCGCAATTACGACATTGTGCGAGATTACAACGAGTACAAGAGGGAAATGGTCACTTTGCACATCCCTTTTCGAAAGGAAGAAACTGATATTTTACGAGCAATGAAGTACATCAATGTGTACAACGAGAACGAGGATCTGATCGCGGAAAGAAAATCTGAATTTGAGTCGTATGAAAATATTCAAAAAATAATCGAAACGTGTCGCCAATTGGACAGAGACGACAGCGAAGAATCTGAAGATGAGGATGAAAATCAAGAAGCTCCGACTCCGTACATACAAGTGAAACCGATTGAAGAGATTTGCAACATTGATGATTCTACTTGCAGCGATTCCAATATGCTATTCTTGCCAGAAATACCAAACGACGAGCCAGCCGATAATATTAATGGAATACAACCTCATGCAATTGCGTTTGAAACAGTTACACAGTCTCAAGAGTCTTTTAATGATTCTGCTAGGAATTTTGTGAACATTGCCTTCTTACCGGAAACCTCGACCCATGGGGGTCCAAATGTGGAGGCGCCTAACGACGACGATCTTGACAAGATCGACATTGTTGACGAACTTCACGAACTCAAACTAGACCCGGAATTAAGCGGCATTAAAATCACCGAAGTTGCAAAAAGCTCTATAACCGGTATTTCATCCAGTATTTCATTTTCGCCCGAATTGTGGATAGATGAGAGCACGAGACTCGGTGCACCTGCTAATAAGCAAATTGATAAAATTCTCGAAATCAAGCCAGACCCAGAATTGTTGAATAACGAAAGTAGCCAAACTAATAAGATCAACTGTGCTGTCAACGTGACCCAAATCAAGCCAGACCCAGAAATGCACGATACTCAAATCGTCCATGGTCTGAAAAACTTCATGACTGATCCTACGAACGTTCCATGTTCATCAAGATCCTTGATGCTTGAGAATACGATGAGTACTGACGCAGCCAATGCTGCAGAAACTGATAAAATTGACATTGTTGATGAAATTTCACAAATAAAGCCAGATCCTGAATCCAACATTTTATTTTTCTCGGGATTCTGGACAGACGAGAACGTGAAGACCGAAATAGCAGATTTTCGATGCACCGTTAAATTCAAATGTGAAGGTGTTTCAAACTCGAACGTCGAAGTACGTCGGTCTACTGACAATACTACGGTCGACGTGACTACCCCTAACATGGAAATAGTATTACGCAACATTAAAGATCTGGATGTTGGCCGGTCACTCGTCGGGAACACGTGCGCCGCTCGCTACAAGCTGGAGGACCAGACAGAAATCTTTATTATAATTATTTACATAAATCCTGACAACTATGCCCAAAACATAATTAATTTTTTGCACGAAAGACTCTTTGTTTACACCGTACAAGGCTCCAAGATAATGGCAGATAATAATTGCTCCGAATTACCGCTTGTCATAGCGGGAAATTTTAACGTTGATTTTGGATCTAAAAGTGCTGAACCACTCGTTCAGTTCTTCCGTGAAAAATTTGAGGTAAAAGTGAATGCCGATCTGACTCAAGTTATGACGGAATGCGGTAAAAGGGTCGACGTGGTTTTCTCAAAGCATCTTGACAAGTTAAGTTCGAAACTTTGTATTTCTTACACGAACTGCGATAGACTGATTATTTCATTCTTAGAATCGAAAATGACGATTCCAATAATTTAAAATGGGCTAAAATAATTTTAAGTTTACTGACAACAACAAAAATTTTAATCATATGTACAAGTCCAATTATTGTAAAAATGTAAGTAATAAAACTGCAAGAAGTTTTTTAAAAAATTGTTCATTACTTTTACGAAATACTGTATGCATCAATGAGAATTACCTTTGCCTGAATATTTTCGGCGTCGACTTTTTTGACGGTCTTCTCAGCAGCCGCTGGTACAAAAATGTCGCATTTCTCATACATAAGGTTCGTTCCCTTGTACTCCGTTGCGCCCGGAAAACCTTTGAGTGTTCCATTCTCATTGATGTGCTTGACGAGAGCCTTGAAGGGAAAAAAATATAAATGAAGAAAAATATTCACCCCGTTGAAGTGATATGATTCGTAACAATTATTTAAACTCGAGAACTTACTGAAAAAATAATGCTAAACATTTTTTGTGTTAACACAAAAACTAGATGGAAATAGAACCATTATATGAGACCAATAAATAATTTGACAGTTACTTATTCAAATGAAAATATGCGAAAAATCCAGAAAAAAAATTATGGGCTTTTTTTCAATCTTTATAAAAATCACTACTCTAAATCATTAAGGTAGTTCTATCACTATAGTCAAATCAAAAGTTTTTATCTCTATAGCATGTGATTTTTGCGCTTAAGTTTATTAAGAAAAGTTGTTGCAAATTGTTTCAAGAACAACATACTCAAAATTCAAAGTCATCCAAGGTGACCTGCACTAGTTATATATGTATGAAAATTTAAAAAATCACAATCTTAGGATTTTATTAAAAAACTAAAAGAAGCTTTTTTGACGTACAATAAAGAGCTGTGCAAAATTTCAACAAATTCCACTACCCAGAAGTCAAGATATCAAGAGTTGAAGATCACAATATTTAACACGTTATCTTATATGGGAGTCTGCAGAAAATAGTGATTTTTAACAATAAATATCTCGAGTTCTATGTAGTGAACCCTCTTAAAATTTAACATACAATTCAACATTGTATCAAAGAAGGCTTTTGCATCAAACAATCGTTTTCTTAGGACTTTGTTGAAAATTTGCAAAAACCTTCTTTGATACTTGAATTGTATGTTAAATTTTAAGAGGTTTCACTACGTAGAACTCGAGATATTTATTGTCAAAAATCACTATTTTCTATACAGTCTCCCATAAGAGCACATGTTAAATATTGCAATCTTCAACTCTTGATATCTTGACTTCTGGATAGTGAAATTTGTTGAAATTTTGCACAGCTCTTTATCAGATCTTCTTTAATGTCCTATGAAAACATGTGTCAAATTTTACAAAGCTTCACCATCTAGAAATCGAGATATTATACATTAAAAGTCGTTGCTTTTTCGAATCTCCCATAAGAGCCCATGTTAAAAGTAGCAATTTTTCAAATTTAATATCTAAATAACTTCATGGTAAAGCCTTTTTAAATTTTGCAAACACTTTAACACAATACTAACGAAGATCTGTGCAATTTTTGAATAAATTCTGTCTCAAGAAATTCCAAGTGATGATTTTACATTTAGTTAACAGAATAAGAATATACTTTTGAATAAACTGTCTCGGTTGTACTACCTTAAGCTCAAAAATGAGATAAATTAAGATTAAAACTTTTGATTTGACTGTACCTATAGAACTATATCTTAAATAATTTTGATTTGTTTTATATTGATAAAAATCGTTGTTACCTCAGGATCGATGCCTTGTTCATTATGAAGCGATACATCCCTCTCAATAACACCAATGCATTTAGCACCGGCTTTACTAAAATAGAGGCAAGCGAAACGACCGACATTGCCAAAGCCCTACAAGAGTATTCATGAAATTTAACAAATTTTATGATTCGAAAAAGAAGTGGAAAAAATAAAAAATGTGCCTGGACGATGAAAGATTTTCCCTCGAATCCCGTCGTCATATCGATCTTCGACATCCATTCTTCGTTCGACAAAAAATTATTAACGGCGTGATAAATTCCACGTCCAGTTGCTTCCGTTCTTCCCTGAACACCGCCTTGATTTATGGGCTTACCAGTCACAACTGCATGTGCGTTTATATCGTCCATTCCTGAAACACAACTTTCATTATTTTTCCAAATTTTTGTCTAGTCTTTTGTAGAGATACGTTGAATTTAAACAAAATTGAATGAAAAATTTTTTCAAGGTAGTTTTATCATAAAATCGTTTTCTTAGGATTTTGTTGAAAATTTGTAAAAACCTTCTTTGATACAATGTGGAATTGTATATTAAATTTTAAGAGGTTTCACTAC